>CAUDMG010003054.1:145000-167500 GCA_958450375.1 Homarus gammarus | reverse complement strand
CAATAGACTCGGATAAAAGAGTGATGTCAAAAGGCGAATCGACATTAACCAATAACCCCCACCCCCAGACAAAACAGTGACGTCATAAGAGTAGGACCAATAAGAGCCCGCCTTCTGCTCAATGTGGTCACCTCCCGGCCAATCTCAGGAGAAATATGGCGGGTTCCTGGACACACAAGACGCCGACACACGGGAAGAAGACGCTGGGTGGAGGCGGAAAGGAAGTCGATGTGTGGTTTTTACGACGCCGCGCCTCTGACTTTATGGTCGGCTGTAGCTGTGGAGATTCCATATCGGAGACAAGACCTGTGTGCACTGATCCATTTTTTTTTTGCTTCGCTATACACATCTTAAATGTATGTATGCCTGTATGTATGTATGTATGTAGTGTTAGTTGCAAGACTAGCGAGGTCATCCTAAAACTATATCTTGCGCTTGTAAGACCTTACTTGGATTAAGCAGTTCAGTTCTGATCACTGTACTACAGAATGGATATAGAATCCTTGGAAAGAATTCAGAGAAGAATTAAAAGACTAATCCCGGGCATTAGGAACTTTGAGTACAGAGACAGGTTAAAGCATCTTACTCTGCACTCCCTCGAGAGACGTAGAGTGAGGGGGCGATATGATAGAGGTGTATAAATGGAAGTCAGGGCTAAACAAATGTGATATAACTAAGGTGCTCAAACTATCCAACCAGGAGCGAACTCGTAACAATGGTTTTAAATTAGATCACTTCAGATTTAGGCGCTGAGATCGGTAAACACTGGTTTGGAAATAGAGTACTGGATGAGTGGAACAAGTTACCAAACATCATCATTAACTCGAATACGCTGGATGGCTTCAAACATAGGTTGGATGGATATATGATCGATAGGGGTTGGGTGTAAACAGGACTGCCCAGTATGGGCCAATAGGCTCGCTGCAGTTTCTTCCATTCTTATGTATGTTCGTGTGTGTGTGTGTGTGTGTGTGTGTGTGTAATAATAATAATAATAATGACGATAATGATGATAATAATAATAATAATAATAATAATAATAATAATAATAATAACAATTAACGGTATATTGAGAAGCATGGCAACCAGAAGGATGAAAATATACAGTTACATAATTGAAAAATTGCTTCATTTGATTGACATAAGTCATACAAATATGATATATAATTACTAGGTGGGGAGAAGGTCATGCTACAGGGCATTTCAACATAGTGATAGTGCAACAAGGGAAGACTGGTTGCGAGTGAACACACTGGTTGATTACAAACCCCCGCTCGCTGGAAATATGTCGACGACTCCACCATTGGGATCAGCGTCAACAATTCTGCTCCCGACTATACCGCCCTTCCGGATTTGTTGAACAGTCTCCAAAACTGGGCCACCAACAACCACGTCACCATCAACCATACCAAGACCATGGTTATACACATCAACCTCTCCTCCGACATTGTCCCACCCCCTTCCATTAATTTAGGTCCGAACACACTCCAGGTAGTAGATTCCACGAAGCTCCTCGGCGTAACCATAGACAACAAACTAAATTGGAAACCACACGTCAGTGAAGTTGTCAAATCCTCCAGTTTCCGTTTCCACCTCCTCCACCGACTCAAGTCCCTCGGAGTTCCTGCACCCGAGCTCCTCAGTGTTTACTCAACATTCATACTTCCCAAGCTCACCTATGCCTCCCCTACCTGGTCTTCCTCCCTAAATGCCACACAACGTAAGCACCTAGAAAAAGTGCAAAAGAGGGCATGCAAGATTATTCTCTCCCCTTCCTACTCTACATAAGAAGCGCTCAACGCAATGACCCTTTCGACTCTCATTGACCATCACCACGACCTCATCTGCAAATTTGGTAAGAAGCTTCTGCACCATCCGCGACACCGGCTCCTACTACCACCTGAGATCCCTAGCCCGAGAATTGCTGTTCGACACCATAACCGCATCCAGCCCCTACGTGCACGAACTGATCGCTATAAGAACAGCCCAGTCCCAACCATAGTAAAAATTATCAATATCTTGTAATAAACCAGTGTATTCACTCCCAGTAAATAATACTTCTTGCACTGTCACTATGTTGAAATGCCCTGTAGTTTGAGCTTTTCCCCATCTAGTTATTATATATCTTATTTATATCACTTATGTTATTTGTATATTATTTGTAATTCGAAACCCATTCCCCAATTATGTAACTGTATATTTTCAGCCTTCTGGCTGCCAAGCTCTTTCAATAAACCGTTAATCATTATTATTATTATTATTATTACAACTGTGTGTGAGTGTGTGTGTGTATGTGGGTTTGTGTGTGTGTGCGAGGGGGGGGGGGGGGCAAAACAAAGTAACTGGGTGCCTCGTGGGCCCAGGCTAGACCAGCAGGGGTTCTCGGAGTAGCAGTGGGCTCCAGGACACGTCCTGGAGCAGACCAGCCATTGCCCCGCTGCCTTGCGAATTAACCTTGGGAGGTATAAGGCTACGGGAAAAAACCATGGGCAAAAAATCTGCGGTGGAGCCTCGCATCAGACAGACATGCTTACAGAGCTCCAACAAGACCCCAACGGCAGTGTAGGCGGAAGAGGTGACAACCAGGAGAACCCAACGACTACACCGGCGGACGAAGGCAATGCCTGATGGACAGGCTACTAAGGTAAAACCCAACAGACTGGGCTATTGGCAGTCCATTGCAACTCTCCCTCTCCCAGTCATTGCAACACTTGCACCACTGGATCAGGAAAAGGGAGAGCCAGATGTGTGGTTGCAGCCTGCACTCTTTCCTCAGCACATAAATCAACTCACATGTAGCCATCATTAAGCACATCATATCAAACATCATCATCAAATCCACTATACCCCCAAAAGTCCTATGGCGACGGACGAGTGGCTGTGGAGACAGGGAGAGATGACTGCCAGGAGTCTCTAGTCACAACTCTGCACATGGGCGGCACAGATAAGATGGTTGTTTATGCACTGGGATCTAGGCAGCAGTGCAATCCGATCCTGTCTCTGCGACTGAGCAGTCCTTTCGAGGAGCCACTCTGCTCACCCCACACGGGGAGGGGGCTAGAAAAGTTGTCCTAAACATAGCCAGCCTAAAAATCACAGATCCAAGCAAAAACAAAAACATACAACTCTTATGGTCGCTGCAAGGAATGTCAGGAACCTTCTGGATACTGGCACAAATGAGCATCCTGAAAGTAGAACCGCCCTTGTGGCAAAAGAGATGGTTAGGTATAACATCGACATAGCAGGCATTACTGAATCCCGGCTCGCAGAAGAGGGTCAACTCATAGAACGAGGGTCTGGCTATACCTTCTTCTGTAAGGGTAACCATGCTGCAGAGAGAAACCGAATTTATGGAGTTGGCTTTGCCATCCGCCAACACAGTTTACACAGCCTAACTGAAATGCCTAATGGGATCAACGAGCGCCTCTTGACGCTCCGAGGCCGAATGAATCATTCACGTCATGCCTTTTTGATCAGTGCATACGCCCCAACACAGGAAGCAGAAGATGACATCGCAGAGACCTTTTACGCAGAACTCGACAGAGTACTAACCTCTATCCCCAGAGAAGATAAGGTTGTGCTCCTTGGCGATTTCAATGCCAGAGTTGGTAGAGATGCTTAAATTTGGCAGGGAACCTTAGAGAGAAATGGATGTGACCTACTCCTCCTCAGCAAGTGTGCTGCACACAACCTCACTATCACCAATACCTTGCTTAGGCAGTCCGACAAGTTCAAGGGTTCATAGCAACACCTACGATCCAAACACTGGTATCTCATTTACTACATCATTTTCAGCGAAAGAGGTTGCGGGGAAGTCCTCATCCCCAGAGCCATTTTTGGCTCAGAACACTACGAGATTGATCATCGGTTCTTCAGAGCCAAACTCACACTTCACGTCGCCCCTAAACGGCGAAGGCAGCAAGCCTCCAAAAGAGGTTTTAACACTAAGCGTCTGGAGGATCCAGCGATAGCACATGCTTTCAGAGAGCAGCTCGAACATGTGCTGATAAGCAATCCGATAACAAACAACCCAACTCCCTGTGCTGAATGGGATATTTTCGACACTGTCATGACAAAAACCTGCAGAGAGACCCTCGGCCAGATCGTAAAATACACCAGGGCTGGTTTGGTGAAAATGACCCGGTAATCAATGTACTCGTCGATGATAAACGTGCTGCTTTAACTGACTGGCAGAACAACCCTCAGTCTCAGACCAAAGCTGATACCACCTGCAAGAAGAAAGCGGCGACCCAGCGGGAACTTCGTAATCTAACGAACGACTGGTCAAAACATAAAGCATGTGAAACAAAAAAATATGCAGATCAGCACAGGATGCGCGAATTTTTCAATTCCACAGAAACATTTTATGGGCCAATCACTCGTGGAGCAGCCCCCCTCCGCTCATCCGATGGTAACTCCATACTTAAAGATGATGAAGGCCTCCTTCAGCGCTCGAAAGAGCACTACCATTCACTGGTCAACAGATGTAGATGTCTTGACGAACCAGCAAGTCCTTCAGCATCCAGAGCTGACCCACCTCAGTAGCTACTGCCATCAAACAGATGAAAAATGACAAACGCCTCAGGGCCTGATGGAATCCCAGCCGAGGTGTATAAAGCAGGAGGACCTCTGCTTACTAGCCGTCTCCACTCTCTCCTGGAGAATATGTGGGAAAACGAGGAAATCCCCCAAGCTCTTAAAGATGCCTCCATCGTCAATATTTATAAGAACAAGGGAGACCAGTCAGACTGTGGAAACTACGGCGGAATCTCGCTGCTGTCCGTAGCTAGCAAGATTATTGCTCGAATCCTTCTAAACAGACTTCTTCCTGAGGTGGAAAACTTCGTCCCAGAATCTCAACGTGGCTTTAGACCATCATGTGGCACCACGGACATGATCTTTGCTGCCCGTCATATACAGGAAAAGTGCAGAGAAGAGCTTTCATCGACCTAACTATGGCCTTCGACTTACCAAATCCATATATATGGATCCTCGTGTTTCGAAGCCGGATTTGGTATAACGTTACTCTGACCACCTACTTGATACGGGTACCCTCCATAAGAGGTTCACGGCGCCACAAGCTTGTTGAACAGGCTTTGTGTGAAATATAACAGTCTAGAGTTGCTTTAAGTATCCTGGTGGTCCAGCGGTTAGCGTTCCCCGGTCACAGTCATGGGCTCGTGGGCCGTGGGATCGAATCCTGGCGGGTTGAGGTGTTGATTGTATGTAGAAGTCCGCGTGTTTATTGGGCTAATGAAATATCTATATATATATATATATATATATATACCAAATTTCTTATATACTTCTTCGCCTACACTTTCACCTATAAATTTTTATCTATATTACTGTATTCAAGAAAAATACGAAACTTCTCATCGAACCCAAATCCCATTACGACACTGAGGAAATATCACCCGGCACTTAGGAACACATTTAGTGAAAGAATCGTGGAAATAAATCCATTTATGAGGATTTGGTCGACGCTTAACTAATCACAGGGAACGAGGAGGAGGAGGAGGTGGTGGTGGTGGTGGTGGTGTATATTGTGTTTTGCCTTTGCGCGTATACCGTGAGAGGAATAATTAAGAACGCGCGCGCGCGCGCGTGTGTGTGTGTGTGTGTGTGTGTGTGAAAAATTATACTGGAAGAACAATGCAAATAGACACACGTACAAGAAGGAGAAAAAAAGATACACGCGATACAAAGACAAGAGAGAGAGAAAAAGAGAGAAATAAAAGATCATAAATAATAAAGAAGAATAAACAACAGACACAAACAACAAAGAAGAAATGAAGAGATAAATAAGAGGTAAGAAGACATAATGATATAACGGTGAAGGGTAACTCAGTCCAGGAGACTCGACCTTCACAATCCCGCCCTGACAGTGAGCCATTGTCAACAAACCCGGCCAGGGCAGCCACACAACCCTCCAGTCCTGCTTTGACCTGGACGTCTTCCCACCCTGTGATTCCTGCTTTCATTCCAGATCATTCCGGTGAAGGTTCAGTGTCGTCAACGAGCCATTGAATTTCTGTCCAATGGAGTCCGATCATGCATTCAGGTTCTCAAGAGCGTCTGTAGGTCGCGGTAGTCGTCATCCCTCGATACAGCTGTTTAATTTCTCCCTCTTGGTCTCGTTGACTGATACGCTGCACAAGACAGCTGCAGCCGGGGAAGGTTTTTTTGTTATTCACATTTAATACTTTTAATTTTTCTTTCTCTTTGGAAAGATACGCTTGGTGCGTTTCTTTACTTCCGACGCAAATTCAACTCTCTCCACACAGCAAGATCACAGAGAACTTGGGAAAAAAAAGTATGAATCTTATTTCACGGGCGTGGGTCCTCTCCAAGCTTTTGGAGGCTTTGAGATCGTCGGCATCGATCCTCCAATTATTGAGAGCCTCAGTCAGCGCCGCCCCACGGCCTCCAGGCTCAAAGCCCTAAAGCCCTGGGGTTCTGTGTTGCCAGTCCCTCCATGCCGTGGGGCGGATTTGCCTCGCAGCCTCAACTCACCACCCGTCTGGGTCAGCATCTGCCACCAAGCTAAACTCACCAGCTGGGCTAGAGTGCATTTCCTCCTCCCCACAATAGTAGTAATCACGTTGTTTATTGGGTGTGCGAGTACTTTCGTCACAGAGGTACCCGAGTACTCGGTACTCGGCTTGCTTGAGAACCAGAGGTATTTATGGTGTTGGTTAGGATAAGTTAGGTCACAGGACAAATATCCACGCAGCTAGTGTCATATGCTGTATGGCATTGTTGTGTTACAGGCACTTTCGTCAGGGCGGTGCCCGTGTATCGTGACCTCATTAAGGGTACCTCCTCTACCTATTTGCGGTGTCGGTTCAGTAGGGGCAGCAGTGCCACCTCTCAGTGTCATAATATCCATACCATGCGTTTATTAAGGGAACTCCTTCGTCAGGTTGGTACTTGCGTCTCGGGTTGCAGGTCGAGGTGGGGGCAGCACCTCCATGAAAGGAGCAATCTTGGGTCTTTGAGAGAAGTCAGTGGCCACCTCCTCTAGCGGTAGCATTCGCATCGAGTGCTGTATTGTGGCCACCTTCGTCAGGCTGGTGTTGATGACATTATCTGGTGAGTTCGTGAGGTTGTCCAATCATAGACTAATTCTCTTCACCTTCCATTACCTGTTCGTCTTGAAAGTAAAACGCAGACCCCCCAGCATTACGCTTTTCTTCGTTTTATCCATCCAATTCTTTTTACTATTGCTGCTGGTGCTCCTTTGGATTGTGAGTACAGATTAAAATATTTTGTTTATAGACTTACGTAATCACCGTTTGCACTACACATTTACGGAGGTGAGAATGACGTATTTTATATTGATGGCTAATATGGATGTCTTACTATAATATTTCAATCTACTTAGAGAATATATCTATTTTCTTAAAAACTTAATTTGTCATCCACTCACTTTTAGCCTCGTTCCTCCTATGTCCTATAACCTCTTCTCCAGACTCTAACTTTACTTCTTTGTAATTACTAAATTGTTGTTCTGGTTCTTGTTCAACAAAGTCACCCTCTAGCAATACTGAAAATCTAATTTCGGTTTCACATTCATTGTCCATCCCCTGCCCCTGTTTTGAGCTTCCTTAAATCCCATTTGATTCATCCATTGCTTTTCTTTTAAAGTTTTTTGAGGTTTTAGTCTCACTAAATTCATTACTGGGATGTGATCTGACCAACAATCTGCCCTTGGATAGGTCTTGAATCGGGTTATTGAATTTCTGAATATTTTTTTTTTAATTAAAATGTAATATCTTGCATTTGAATCCAAACGAAGTTATATACATTGTCCTGGGGTGAGATCCATGTGCAGAGAGGCCTAGGATGTTGTTTAAACAATGGACAGTATTTGCAATAAATTATTATCACCTTATTTTCCTTACAAAAGTAAATTAATATTTCTTTTCTTTCATTTCTATTACCCAACCCATGTGGTTCTACTTCTGGTGATTCTTTCGCTTCCTAACTTTTGCGTTAAAATTACCCATTATAATCAGACATTCATTAAACATTACAGTGTCTTTTGCTTTCTATAAATCTTCACGAAATTCTTCTAAGTCTTCATCTTCAATATCATTTGTTGGTACATAAACTTTTATTATTACCAAGTTTATGAGTTTACCATTAAACTTGACTTATAATAGTGACTCATAAGACTTATTACAATTAAATGATGAGCAGTGAAGTGAACATCAAGAGAACTCCCGTGTTTTACGTCTCCCCTGAGAGATATTTAGAGGTTTATTTCTCAAGGGTCAGAGATATCTCATTCAAAAGGTGAGCACCAGTAACCCATTTATCCAGTGAATGAATCAATTTGCTTAAACGACAGGAGATGGTCCGTAGGAGAGGAGAGGGAGGTGATAATGTTGTTAGTATTATCGGGAGGTGCTGAAAAGTCAGTAAACAGACAGTAGGCAATTATAGTCTAGGAATGGATTCTAAAAGCTAACAGGAACACTAACAACAGAACCAAACTCACACTTTTGTTGCCCAAGTTGTGCACCAGACAGTGCAGGTAGGCAGCATTACTGGTAAGGCTGGACACGTTACGTGGGGCCGCCTCGTCAAACACTGGGTGTAGAGGCATGGTAAGGGGCGACCCTCCGGCCGACCCTGAACTGAGGTCCAGCAGGGGCTTGATGGGCTCTACAGGGCTGCTGCTGCTGCCACTCAAGGTCATCCCTAGCTGTGTGCTGCCGCCCTTCATGGTGCTGCTACCGCTGTGGGTGTGGTGGCCGCCGCTGCTGCCTCCGCCGCCACCTCCACTGCTACCGCTGGTGTTGCTGCCGCTGCTCCTCCCTGCTCGCCGACCTGACTGATGCTGTTGATGTTGTTGATGTTGTTGTTGTGGCGGCGGGTGCAGCGAGGAATGCGGCGACTGTAGTGACGACGGCGCCATGACCACCGCACCTGAGGAACACCACGACACAGGATAATTAATGGTGACACATCGTGAAGAATATGTTTAGTGGATGGTGATACATAGTGAAGAATATGTTTAGAATATGTTTAGTGGATGGTGATACATAGTGAAAAATATGTTTAGTGGGTGGTGATACATAGTGAAGAATATGTTTAGTCGATGGCGATACATAGTGAAGAATATGTTTAGTGGATGGTGACACATAGTAAAGAATATGTGTCAAGGCAAAAAAAAATATAAACTACAACACTGTTCTAGCCTTTTAACCGTTGATTCCGTCTGGGTTGATGAGGCTGGAACACGTATATTATATAGGGTTGTAGTAGCGAAACCCAATTGTCTTTTATCTATTTATTGAGGAACTATCTAGGATACAGTTCCAAGTGTATATCACCGTAACTTAATCACTGTAGCTATGAGTATTAAGATGAGGACGGAGGCTTTGTTAAAGAGCTCTGCTAAGTAAGTCCTGTCGATGAGCGGTGAGTGATAATTATGAGTAGGGACCCATCGAGGGAGAACGGAAATATATCCAACGTCCTCCCTCGAGGGAAGACGGAACCATCCACGATGGCTCTCAATAACGTCTTCTCTACTGCCCGCATTAGGTGGCCGGAGAGCCGGCTACTTAGTGCCTTAGCTCAGCACTAAGTGACGCGACTTCCCGTGGGCACACCTTAAAACGTGCTCTGAACATGCTATCTCATAGCTAGTGGGAAGTTACAGAGGGTGATAGGGTATATAAATCAAATGTAATTAACCCATTTATATAATACTTCTGCCTATAAGACAGGGGCTATTACAGCAGACAAGACAGCTTACCCCCTTATTGTTTACTTACCATTACTATTGAATTATTGTTTCTTGTTTACCAGAAACACACAAAATAAACAATAAGTTGAGTAATATTGTGAGAAAATTTAAATTACGCTTCTCTCAGTAATATACCTGACATCATCTGTTCCATGTACATGTATTTAAACTATAAATTCATTATACAAACATATATAAACTATCATACAACTCATGAAACACATATAAACTACACATTACTCTCACGAACACACACATGAACTACATATTAATCATATTAACACCAATACAACTATACAACACTCATATAAACACATACAAACTCCACGTTAGTCATAATTAACCATGATGGGTGGAAACTCGTGGTTTATATAATATAAATTTCCACAGAGTTACAAATTCTCACTAATGTCTCATTTGTTTATATAACTCGAGGGATTTACGAGTTTGTGTATGTTTGCTGAGCTAACATTGGCCGAACAGGAGAGTGCCAGAATACTGTGTATATATATATATATATATATATATATATATATATATATATATATATATATATATATATATATATATATATATATACATATATATATATATATATATATATATATATATATATATATATATATATATACATATTTTTATATATATACATATATATATATATACATATATATAAATATATATATATATATATATATATATATATATATATATATATATTTATATATAATCAACACCTCAACCCGCCAGGATTCGAACCCACGGCCCACAATCCTGGCGGGTGGAGGTGTTGATTGTATGGAGAAGTCCGCGTGCTTTATTGGGCTAATGAAATATATATATATATATATATATATATATATATATATATATATATATATATATATATATATATATATATTTATTTTATTTATTTATTTTTTTTTTTTAGGAATATTACCTAAGCAGACCTTAAGCTAAAATGCTGGCCCACCCACTGCTGGGATAAAACACCAGCATCTTTTTGGTTAAATGCACACTCGGAAACCATATTCTCTAGCCCATTTGGGTCGGTGCTGGAGGTTAGTACAGTGTCCTCTCTGGATGGGGGACCACTCTAGCTATCACGACGCAACACACGCACGAACACACATAGTCATAGTACGGCTGTATGGATGATATTATGTATAAATATTGTATATGGCATTTTATACTCTGCATTATAGGTTGTAGTTACGAAAGTATGAATGGAAATAAACACTTCGAAACCACCCAGTGAATCCACACAAGTTTACAGCACTTGTGGCCAGACCACGATGATTCCACCACACTCCATCTATAACTCTTATTTCCCATCATTTGCGTAACTATATGAAAAATCTTGTTTAATTTAACTACATATTTCTAAAACCTTAAATTACATGTGGATCAGTCATTCCTCATTTGACACACTTATAGTGTAATACTTTGGCCATCCCACCTGGGCACATGGAGGCCCACGGTAACTCTCACGGGGCAACATCCTGCATTTGTTCAGAAGAGTTAAATACATGTTATAATATACACACATATATATATATATATATATATATATATATATATATATATATATATATATCTATATATATATATATATATATATATATATACTTTCCCTCACCCTAGCAAACTAGTTAGCATAGCATAACCAAACAGCCTCGCAAGGACCAATAGGTCTGAATATAATGTGTGTGCACGCGCTAAAATGACCTAGTATATATTACTAATGTCTCATTGTCCATGGGTTTTCTTACAGTTTGGCTGTGAGTTTTCTATTTTGTCTACCTGCCAGTTCAACAGGACTGCTAACCATCCTCCCAGGAACTCATATGCCATCCCAGACCCACAGCCTATATGTATGGTGCAAGACCGCAGTCCAAAACATACAAGTCAGGCAGTCAAGCCTTGGTTTGAGGCGCACCCGCAGATTATTCTATTGGGCTGGACCCCTAAAGGAGCCGATTGTAATCCAATAGAAAATCTATGGGCGCATATGGTTGTTGAATGGGATGTTGAGGAGAAAACGAGTGAGGCAGTGAAGAGACACGCAAATAATGTGTGGGAGGGAATAAGGAGGAGGCCGAACATCTGCAGCAATCTGGTAGATCCCATACCCACCAGATTGCCTGAAGTTATAGCAGCAGATCGAGGTTGGACACGGTATTAACCTGTGGTCAAGAATTAAATCTCCGCCCACGACGGTACCTTGTAGGGGGTGGTGGGGGAGTTAGCTCTCTGGTGTAACCTCGTTGGGGCCACAAAGACATCGTTTGCTAACTCTCGGGAACTTGTCCAGGTATTTTACTAAGTGGTTTTACGTCACTTCGCATAAATATGCTTACAAAATCTATGCATTAATATGCATAACTCTTGGGAATCTGTCCAGACATTAAATATATGTTATATACTACAATAATCACATAAATATGTTTACAATGTTTATGCACAATATATGTGAAAAATATTTTTGGGGTTTCATGCCTACAAAACAATCTTGATGCTCTAAGTGCATGTATGTGTTAAATAACGAGTAACTGATCCACATTATTTTGGTAAATAAAGAAATGAAAAGCAAGCACTTAGCCATATGGATATAGTTACACGGAAGAAGGGAAATAAGGATGAATTATGGTTTTGATGGAAACAATGTGCCCTGGGACGATGCTCACAATGACGAATGGGAGAAACCTCTTTATGAAACATCTTACCTACTAAGGATGAAGCTTAATGTTACAGAACACACACACACACACACACACACACACACACACACACACACACAGTGAAACTTTGTGTGACGCGTTGTCTGACTTGGGGTGGCTTTGAGCGAACCATACACTTGATATTACAATTTATGTATCCTTCCTGTCCATGATTTACAACAATAACTGTAGGGTAAAAGTTACAATATTATACTAATAACACTGTCATGTAATAATACTATGACTAGTTACTAAGATACAGAGCACGATGAACATAACATGATACTGATAGTGAGAGTTACCGTGGGCCTCCATGTGCCGAGGTGGGATGGTCAAAGTATTACACTATAAGTGTGTCAAATGAGGAGTGACTGATCCACATGTAGTTTAAGGTTTTTGAAATATGTAGTGGCACACACACACACACACAAGTGCTGCAAACGTTGTGTGGAGTCAATGGGTGGCTTGGAAGTGTTTATTTCCATTCATACTTTCGTAACTACAACCTATGGTATTTTTTCGTGTTCATATATAATGAAGATAATGCAGAGTATAAAATGCTATATACAGTATGTATACATAATGCCATCTGTACAGCCGTACTATGACTGTGTGTGTTCGTGCGTGTGTTGCCTCGTGATAGTTAGAGTGGGCCCCCGTCCAGAAAGGACACTGTTCTAACCTCCAGCACCGACCCAGGTGGGCTAGAGATTATGGTTTCCTAGTGTACATCTCCACCACTAGCGTGGGGGTGGATGCTCAGTAAGACAATGTAGGGTTTCTTGAGAGTGGTTGGTGGTTAGCATCCTGGCAACCTTCTCTGCTGTGATAGGGGGTTGTATGTTTCTCCTAGCTAATTGTGTTCCAGGGCACTCTATGAGGTAGTGCTGCAGTGTGTTTTCTGCTCCACTGTCGCAGGTCTTGCTAATGCGCCGCTCTGTTGGTACTGGTACAGTGATTTCCCAAATGCATGGGTATCCCAGTCTTAGTCGGTGGAAGTTGACTTCTTCCCTTCTTGTTATATCTTCATGACTTGTGGTCTCTCATAATTCGTGACCAGATAGTACCACCTGGCCGATCGTCATACTGGTGTTAATCTTCTATGTCTGTCTATTTTCCACTGGGCAGTTCGTGTTATTGTGGTCTTCTTTATCTGCTCTTGACTGGGCGGGATGTTCATCTCAATGTTTCGCTGGTCTAACGCAGCCTTGGCAGCAGCATCAGTTCGTTCATTCCCTGGGATTCTGAGATGACTGGGCACGCAGTTAATGATAACTTGCTGATCTTGTAGTTTTAAACCATGCAGTAGTCCAATAACGGATGTTATGAGGTGAATGTTGTCTCTAGGCTCTCTGCATTGTATTGCTTCAATAGCACATCGTGAGTCAGTGTGTATTACAATTCCTTGTTGACTCTTTATGGAAGCGTGTCTTAGGGTTCCAAGTATGGCAGCTAGCTCAACTTGCAAAGTAGAGTACTCATCTGAGGTTCTCCAAAGGGAAGTGTTACCTCCTTCTATAGTGAAGGCTGCTCCTGCCTTCGTACTGGTGGTCTCTACGGAACCGTCTGTGTAATACACTGTACTATTGTGTGGTGTTCGAGCCTTCATGTTTCTCTCTGTTACCTGTCGGAGCTCATGTGGGTTACAGTCAGCCTTTCTTGTCCCAGTTTGTAGAATGTTGAAGACTGCTGGCGGGGACTCCCACGGTGCTGAGGTGCTGTAGTCTGGACTCATTACCCATTGCCCATACCCATTTACAAAGGTCCCAGTTGATGATTTACTGGAGTTCCTCATAGATTCCCTGGACAATATTTCATTGCCCGTCTCGAAAGACGACTTCATCGAACTCATCAAACTATGTATTAAGGATTGTAAATTTGAATTCACTGGAGAATATTATGTTAAAAGATTTGGTATGGCAAAGGGTAATCCGCTTTCACCAGTATTAAGCAACCTATATATGGAATTCTTTGAGAAGAAACTATTAAGTAATATTTTACCACCTTCAGCAGTCTGGTTTAGATATGTAGATGATGTATTATGTCTCTGGCCATGTAATGAGAACCTAAAAGCTTTCCTGCCACAACTTAACAACTTAGCCCCCTCGATCATATTCACTGTGGAATTAGAGCAAGACTGTAAATTGTCATTCCTAGACTGTCTGATCCACAGAATAGGTAACACCTTTAAGTTCAGTATTTATAGAAAACCTACTAATGTGTGTTCATACATTCATTATTATTCTGCCCACCATAATAGAGTCAAACAGTCAGTATTTTCATCAATGTTTTTACGTTCTTTGAGAATTTGCAGCCCGGAATTCATTGATGAGGAATATAAATATATCTATAATATTGGCTTGAACCTTTAGTACCCTAGATCTCTTATAGACATGCCTTAACATTACTAAGAAATCTCTTTATAGAACTGATCCCAAGCCCACCCATGACCATGAGAATCTCTTAGTATTACCATTCACAAAAATTTCTCTCAAATTCCTTTACAACTAAAAATCTAGAACGTCAATGTGGCATTTAAAAACTCATGCACTGTAAAACAAATGTTAATCAAGAACTCCCCCAACAATGCAGGCGGCTGCATTTACAAGGTTCCTTGCAAAGGAATGTAATATGTTCTACTTAGGCCAGACGGGTAAAGATCTTATAACTAGACTTAAACAGCATAAATATAGTGTTAGGACAGGCCAGGAATCCAATGCTCTGTTCATTCAAATGAGAGATAATAAACATTGCATTGACTGGGATAATGCCTCCTCAATATTATCTTGTAATTCAATTGACAGTAGGAACATTATAGAATCCAGTTTCATTAAACATACCGAATCCGTCAACATGAATTTGAGTAATGGTATGCACAAACTGGATAATTTCGTAATTAAGAAGATTTGTAACCAGGTGATAAGGTTGGGTCATCTTACCTTCAGACCTGACTACCGGCTGCTGCGGTGCTTATGAAGATTAGTAGGGTCACTGCCTAGTGAGCGGACCATTGTGGACACTCACTGTCCTCTAGGGACTTGATCTCACTCTCCTCCACTGTATATATATGCTTTGTTGTGTATTTCTCCTTAGTCTGTACTCACCCTTGAAGATGTGAATTACAGGAAAGCGCTTGGGAACTTCGTGTTTTCTTGTTTCCTGGTGGTTATCAGCATATACCTGGATCACGCGCACCTACAGTGATTTACTTGCATATATATATATATATATATATATATAATATATATATATATATATATATATATATATATATATATATATATATATATATATTGTACCACAGTCAGGTGTTGTTCTTATTGTTACAATTGTATTATTATTATTTTTATTTATCATCATTTTCATCAATTCCATTCTAAATATCACTATTACCGATACTACCACTTGCATTTCACACGTATGAAAAACCCTTTAAGGAAAGAGAAAAAGCGGGAACGAAATGGAATCAGATAAATTCCTTGGAGTGACTCTCTCTCTCTCTCACTCTCTCTCACTCTCTCTCTCTCGCCCTCTCTCTCCCTCTCTTTCTTTTTGGTGGCCATTGCACTGCAGGAAACGAAATATCTGAATTTCTTTCGAGATTTACACGAAAAATATTCAGATGAACGCGATTTCGAGGTAATAAAGGAGGTGAATTTAGAACACCTGAAGTTGTATCCCTCGTGTGAACGCGGCTGGACATCAAGGCTTTCCTGTTCCGTTATTTTTGCCCCGAATTGTTCATGTAATTTAGATTTTCTTTTTCGTTTTTTCGAATGGTTTTCTTTTTACCCTGAATTAGGTATTTTGTGAAGGTCTGTTGGTGAGAAGTAAGGAGGAATATGTGGCAATATGTATTGATTTTTAGATATAGATAATAATAATAATAGGAGGAAGGAAAAAAGAAAGGGCATATAAATAAGGACATTAATAAAATCTAAATAGAGGAAGAAGAAAAAAGAAATAAAATACTACCAAGATTAATTTACAAAAAAAAAATAATTGGTTGGCGAAAAACAGAAAACTACAAAACTACAAAAACAAGACAAATGAATGTAGTTATTTTTACGAATGAGTAAACAAGAAAAGAACACAATTAATGTAAAAAAAGTAAACTACGAGAAAAATTAACAGAAAATACAGAAAACAAATGAAAAATAACCATTAACCATATATAAAAAAAGCCACATAAGAAAATAATAAAAAAAAAATTGATAAATTATTCAGTTTAAATAAAAAAGTAGAAAAAAGGCAGAAAAAACAAATGAACAGCTGATAAATGAAGAGGCAGAGAAGCAAGAACAGGCAAGAAATAGTCACCTGGTGTTCAAGACATATATGTAAATGTGGGAGGTAACATATGTGGCGATCAGGGGCGAAACCTGAACTGTGTAGGTAGTGTGTGTGTGTGCAGTGAGGCGAGGGTGAGAGAGAGATGGAAATAAAGAGAAGGGAGAGAGAGAACGGTGAAGTCTTGACTGTTGGTTGGTAGAGAGAGAGAGAGGAGCGTGTCCATCATCCGTCGTCTATGTTTATATAATGATGTGTAAATGTAAGAGAAAACGAGATGGTGCTGGTGGGTTGCTTTGTCTGAGTGCAAGTTTATGCGACAGGGAATAAGACGTTTTTCGTGTGTGTGCGTGTGTGTGTTGTGTGTGTGTGTGTGTGTGTGTGTGTGTTGGTGTGTGTCGGTCCAGCCATACCATCTCACGCCTGTCTTGCCACAGTGACCCATTACTTTCTGCCTGAGACTCGCTATTTTCTACTTTTCCTCTTCTTCTGCTTCGTCTTTGTTATTTTTTTCTTCTTGTTCTTCTTGTTCTTCATTTCATCTTGTTTCGTCTTTTTTAATGTCTTTCACCTTCGTCTTTTTATCCTTTTCTTGTCTTTTTTGGCGTCGTCTTACATTTCTTCACACCCACATTAATCACCACAGTCAACTACCACCAGCAGTGCTCTCCCAACCTCGTACTGTACTCTAACTTCCTAGGTAAGACCTTCCACTTCCCTCCCTCCACACACCCTGTTCTATCCTCCACACACACACACACACACACACACACACACACACACTGTCCTTCCCTCTTCCCTATACACGCACTCTGTTCTTCCCTCCCCTCACACACACGCACCATCCTTCCTTCCCCCTATACACAGACCCCTTTCTTCCCTCCCTCCCCCACACACGCACCCTGTTCTTCCCTCCCCTACCACCTGCCCCCCCCCCACACACACACCAGCTACATATCCTCCCCTATACCCCTTGAACCATAAAGAAGCTTCACATCAGAACGATTTTGTCTCTAACAAAACTCACCCACCGTTAGTTACTTTCTCTTGAGTCAATACTGAGACGCCATAACAGCTCATATTTTCTCTCGCTTCTGACTCTGGTGCCGTGATTTTCCTTCTTTTTTCCCCAATTGAGGAGAAAAAATATGACCGTTCGTCCTCTAAATACCAGTGGGAAGAGAGAGAGAGAGAGAAAGAGAGAATGGATAGTGAGAGAATGGATAGTGAGAGTAATACTATCCCGAATAAATAATGTAAGTGATCCCCTCTATTTCTCTTTTTCACTCTATCTCTCTGTTTCTTTATATCTCTTTCCTCTACTTCTCTTTTTCGCTCTCTATTCCTCTTTCTCTTTCCCTGTATCTCTATCTCTCTTTTACCATTTTCTCTCTCTTTTCTTTACAACTCCAGAAAATCCTTTCACATGTACGACCCACCAAAGGCATATGTCTTTATGAAATTATGCATGGAATTTTAGATCTCTCTCTCTCCCTTCAAATATTTTTCATCTCTCTTAGTCTCTACAAATCTCTCTTCATTCCTCTCTCTCTCTCTCTCTCTCTCTCTCTCTCTCTCTCTCTCTCTCTCCCTCTCTCTCTCACCAAAATGACACACGCGTATATTGATTACCAACAAGATGGACATAACAAAGTTGAAAATGATCGCGGGTGTTCGTAGGCAAGGGTAGTGGTGCAGCTTTAAATATATGTATGTTGAAGTGCTTATGAGGGGAGGGAGGGGGAGGGATGAATGTTGACAAGGCTGATGATGTAAATTGTTTGTTTGTCTACGTCTCTCCTGTTTATGTGTTTACAAGAATCTCATGATCAAATTGCTTGTTTGTTTGTTTGAGAATATTGACGAGGCTGATGATGTAAATTGTTTGTTTGTTTGTTTGTTTACGTCTCTCCAGTTTATGTGTTTTCAAGAATCTCATTATGTAAATTGTTTGTTTGTTTGTCTCTTATGTTTATGTTGTTCACAATTCTGATGATATTTGTTTTTTAATTCCTCCAGTTTATTTTTCAGTTGTGTTTTTACAGGAGTTGTTATGAAGATAATTAAACAAATAGGGGAAGGAAGTCGATTAAAGATGAAGAGAAAGGTAGAGCATAAGTCAAATGTCAAAAGAGATAGGAAGAGAGAATATAATGAAATAAAATAGGAATCACTCGAAGAAGGGAACACACACACACACACACACACACACACACACACACACACACACACACACACACACACACACACGGAAAATACTTCAATTATTGTCTAAATTTATTGACGTAAGATGGTAGTGGTATGTAAAATTTGGTGGTGTTAGTGGTGGCAGGTGAAAGGTGGCAGTGGTGTTAGTGGTAGTGGTAGGTGGATAGTAGCGTTGGTGGTAGTGGTGGTAGTGGTGGGAGGTGGATAGTGTAGGTGGATAGTGTTGGTGGTATTAGTGGTGGTAGATATATAGTGGTAGAGGTGTTAGTGGTGGTAGATATATAGTGGTAGAGGTGTTAGTGGTGGTAGATATATAATGGTTGTGGTGTTAGTGGTGGTAGATATATAGTGGTAGAGGTGTTAGTGGTGGTAGATATATAGTGGTAGAGGTGTTAGTGGTGGTAGATATATAGTGGTAGAGGTGTTAGTGGTGGTAGATATATAGTGGTAGAGGTGTTAGTGGTGGTAGATATATATTGGTAGAGGTGTTAGTGGTGGTAGATATATAGTGGTAGAGGTGATAGTGGTGGGAGATATATAGTGGTAGAGGTGTTAGTGGTGGTAGATATATAGTGGTAGAGGTGATAGTGGTGGTAGATATATAGTGGTAGAGGTGTTAGTGGTGGTAGATATATAGTGGTAGAGGTGATAGTGGTGGTAGATATATAGTGGTAGAGGTGATAGTGGTGGTAGATATATAATGGTTGTGGTGTTAGTGGTGGTAGATATATTGTGCCGACCTGTGGTGTAATGATCAGCATGCTCGTCTCGCAAACAAGCGCACTCGGGTTCGATCCTTTGGTAGGGTAAAACTATGGTCAAGTTTCTTTACGCCATTTGCTGTCTACCCAGCAGTAGTTGGGAACCTGGATGTTAATCGATTTGCGGATCGTGTTCCGGGGTAATGGTTAGCAGTTGGCGAGTTGCCGGGGCTTCTCGGACTATATTCCTTGCCACTGGGTCATGAAGGTCGCTAACTTAGGGTGTGGTTTTTGTGATGGCCATCCTCCTTACACGAGGGGTAACCATTATTATTATCTATTATAGCGGTGGTGGAGTTAGTGGTGGAGATATATAGTGGTGGAGGTGTTAGTGGTGGTAGATATATAGTGGTGGAGGTGTTAGTGGTGGTAGATGTATAGTGGTGGTGGTGTTAGTGGTGATAGATGTATAGTGGTGGTGGTGTTAGTGGTGGTAGATGTATAGTGGTGGTGGTGTTAGTGGTGGTAGATATATAGTGGTAGAGGTGTTAGTGGTGGTAGATATATAGTGGTAGAGGTGTTAGTGGTGGTAGATGTATAGTGGTGTAGGTGTTAGTGGTGGTAGATGTATAGTGGTGGTGGTGTTAGTGGTGGTAGATATATAGTGGTAGAGGTGTTAGTGGTGGTAGATATATAGTGGTAGAGGTGCTAGTGGTGGTAGATATATAGTGGTGGAGGTGTTAGTGGTGGTAGATGTATAGTGGTGGAGGTGTTAGTGGTGGTAGATATATAGTGGTGGAGGTGTTAGTGGTGGTAGATGTATAGTGGTGGTGGTGTTAGTGGTGGTAGATGTATAGTGATGGTGGTGTTAGTGGTGGTAGATGTATAGTGGTGGAGGTGTTAGTGGTGGTAGATGTATAGTGGTGGTGGTGTTAGTGGTGGTAGATGTATAGTGGTGGAGGTGTTGGTGGTGGTAGATATATAGTGGTGGAGGTGTTAGTGGTGGTAGATATATAGTGGTAGAGGTGTTAGTGGTGGTAGATATATAGTGGTGGTGGTGTTAGTGGTGGTAGATATATAGTGTTGGTGGTGTTAGTGGTGGTAGATATATAGTGGTGGAGGTGTTAGTGGTGGTAGATATATAGTGGTAGAGGTGTTAGTGGTGGTAGATGTACAGTGGTACAGGTGTTAGTGGTGGTAGATATACAGTGGTGGAGGTGTTAGTGGTGGTAGATATACAGTGGTACAGGTGTTAGTGGTGGTAGATGTATAGTGGTAGAGGTGTTAGTGGTGGTAGATATATAGTGGTAGAGGTGTTAGTGGTGGTAGATGTATAGTGGTAGAGGTGTTAGTGGTGGTAGATATATAGTGGTAGAGGTGTTAGTGGTGGTAGATATACAGTGGTACAGGTGTTAGTGGTGGTAGATGTATAGTGGTGGTGGTGTTAGTGGTGGTAGATATATAGTGGTAGAGGTGTTAGTGGTGGTAGATGTATAGTGGCAGAGGTGTTAGTGGTGGTAGATATATAGTGGTAGAGGTGTTAGTGGTGGTAGATATACAGTGGTACAGGTGTTAGTGGTGGTAGATATACTGTATGGTGGTAGAGGTGATATTGGTGGTAGATATATAGTGGTAGAAAGAAACAAAGAAAGAGGGAAAGAAGGGAGGGAACAACAAGTAAAAAACTAATATATAATAGAGCACAGAGAGAGAGAGAGAGAGAGAGAGAGAGAGAGAGAGAGAGAGAGAGAGAGAGAGAGAGAGAGCTAGCATGTGTTCCTCCTCCGTACACTTCCAAAAGAACATAATGTACACAAGCAACACACTGATCGACCACCACTTTAGTAAACAACAGCCCTTCATCGATACAGGTAAACCTACTCAGACTCAACAGGTACTATGGCATGGTACTCAAGGGGTGGAGTGTTTTAGTACTCTGCTGGTAGTATCTTGGTATTGGCTTACTCGATCTTGGTGTATAATATAAAGATGGAAGATTACCGTACTTCTGTGTTAGCTGAGGGAGTTTGTGTAGGAGGTTAGGTTAGGTTAGGCAAGATTAGATTAGGATACATACGTTACATACATGCAGACAGCAGTGACCAACCTTACTCACGCGACCACATCACCGGGTGTAATAAAACCAACATACTTTAGTACCATCAACAAACCTAACCTAACCTAACCAACCCTAACAAACTCTGTATATTCACAACATAACTCCAGGACGCTAAGACCTGCAATTTTCAAGCTTAATCTACACACAGACACATCACGGTGACCCTCATATCTGGTTGGTATTCAAGAGTCAAAAATCAAATGGTAAAGACATCATCATCCAACAATAGTAATGATATAGAAGAAAAAGTTTGATGATATACTTTGATGTTTGTGTTTTTTATCAGAAAGTTCAGGGTTTAATCCTCTCTCTCTCTCTCTCTCTCTCTCTCTCTCTCTCTCTCTCTCTCTCTCTCTCTCTCACGTTATCCAAATATTCCCCACCTTATTAAACCTTCCAGAGTACCTTATCTAACCATCACTTGTGGAGTTGTATTCTCGCAAGCCAATTATAGATCACCATAAGTTTCAGGAGGGCGGTAAGGGATTAGGTCTCCCCTATTCCCTATAATCCCCTATCCCTATAATCTAACCCATGACAAACTGCCCCCTTTCTTCAACCCCTCGCCAACCCCCCCCCCCCCCTTCCAACCCCTATACACCCTACCCTTCTTGTCATCGTAGCCAGACACGCGAAGGACTTCCGGATACATGTCTCAAATTATCAAGGTTTTCTAAGACAATTTTTTTTTATTCTGTG
>CAUDMG010003054.1:135000-142500 GCA_958450375.1 Homarus gammarus | reverse complement strand
CCTTACCACGTCTTCACACTCCTTACCACGTCTTCACACTCCTTATCCCCTTTTCACACTCCTTACCTCGTCTTCACACTCCTTACCACTTCTTCACACTCCTTACCACGTCTTAACACTCCTTACCACGTCTTCACACGCCCTCCCACGTCTTCACACTCCTTATCCCCTTTTCACACTCCTTACCACGTCTTAACACTCCTTACCACGTCTTCACACTCCTCACCACGCCTTCACACTCCTTACCACGTCTTCACACTCCTTACCACGTCTTAACACTCCTTACCACGTCTTCACACTCCTTACCACGTCTTCACACTCCTTATCCCGTCTCCACACGCCTTCACACGTCTTCACACGCCCTTCTTCATCTTCAGACAATAACGTTAATATCAAGTTAGTAAATTAAGTCAACAATAATAGATGTGAGCATTGTGTTTCACCTCCCTAGGCCGAGATGCCAGTGGCCGTCCAAGAGGTAATTCTGAAGTGTAATTTTATATTCCTTGATGCTGGCTGTCTATCTATCTATTTATCTATCTATCTATCTATTTAACTATCTATATCTATCTATTTAACTATCTATATCTATCTATCTATCTATCTATCTATCAAAATGAGACAGTAAACTCGTGAAAACTTAAACGGAAGAATCTCTTGTGTGTAAAAATTTGCCGGAATGTGTGTTCCAAATTATAGTTTTCTTCCTCACATGGGACTAATCTTTCCTCATATCTGTAGCATTATGTGTGCTGGCCAGAGGGGTGTGATCGATCGCTTTAGTGCCTGCTGCTCTGTCTGTACCTGTTGGTTCCGCAGTGTGTGTATGTGTGTGTGTGTGTGTGTTTTTATGTGTGTGTGTGTGTCGCACACAGGGTGGTGAAATGCGTCTAGTGTGGATGCACTTTGTTAGTGTTAAGGTAAGGGCACTGCTTGCTCCCTCTCACTTTCAGCTACCTGGTTAGCCCTCGTGACGAACAGGGAAGCAACTTGCATAAGTCTTCCCCTGACAGTACACAGCCTCTTCACCATCAAGACTCCTATTGTGCCTCCATGTGGTAGCACACGGTAACTGGGTGCCTCGTGGTTCCAGACTAGACCAACAGGGGATCTCGGAGGAGCAGTGGCCCCCAGAGGAACGGCGCATAGGCCCACTGGCATGTGGACACGTTCTGGCGCCTACCGGCCATTGCCCCGCTGCCTTGTGGATTAACCTTGGTAGGCATAAGGCTACGGGAGTAAACCCCAAACGAAAAATATAAGGTGGAGCCCCGCATCAGGCAGACATAATCACAGAGCTCCAACAAGCCCCCAATGGCAGTATAGGCGGAAGAGGCGACCACAGTGGAAACCCAATAACTACACCGGCGGAAAAAGGTAATGCCTGATGGACAGGCTACTAAGGCGAAACCCAACAAACTGGGCTATCGGCAGTCCATTGCATCTCTCCCTCTCCCCAATCATTGCAACACTTGCACCACTGGATCAGGAAAAGGGAGAGCCAACATGTGTGGTTGCAGCCTGCGCTCCTGTCTCACCATATAAATCAACTCATGCGCAGCCATCATCCAGTTCATCTTATCTCTCATCATCATCAAAACCCCAATACCTCCAAAAGTCTGATGGAGAGGGACGAGTGGCGACGGGGACAGGCAGAGATGACTGCCGGGAGTCTCTAGTCACAACTCTGCACATGGGCGGTACAGATAAGATGGTCGTTTATGCAATTCGGATCTAGGCAGCAGTGCAATCCGGCCCTGTCTGTGTGACTGAGCAGCCCTTTCGAAGAGCGCCTCTGCTCACCTCACATGAGGAGGGAGCTAGAAAAGGTGCCCTAAACATAGCCTGCCCAAAAACCCAACCTGACTGGGCAAGCACACCCAGAAAGGTCATCCTTATGCAGTCAAAAACATGATCATAATCACAGATAAAAACAAAAACAAACCGAACAACCTCTTATGGTCGTTGCATGGAATGTCAGGGCCCTTCTGGATACTGGCACAAATGAGCATCCTGAAAAAAGAACTGTCATTGTGGCAAAAGAGCTGGCTAGGTATAACATCCACATAGCAGCCATCAGTGAGTCCTGGCTCCCAAGTGAGGGCCAGCTCATGGAACAGGGGCCTGGCTATACCTTTTTCAGGAAGGATAGGCCTGCTGCAGAGAGAAACCGCATTTATGGAGTTGCTCTGCCATCCGCCAACGCATCCTATACAGGCTAACTGAAATGCCTATTGGGATCAACGAGCGTCTCATGACACTTCGAGTCCTACTGAATCACTCACGTCATGGACTGGGCAAGTGTAATGCCAACGGCCTACTCCTCCTCAGCAAGTGTGCTGCATAAAGCCTCACTATCACCAATCCCTGTTTGGGTAGGCCGACAAGTTCAAGGGTTCGTGGCAACACCCGCTATCCAAACACAGGCATTTCATTGACTACATCATTGTTAGAGAAAGAGATCGCCGTGATGTCCACATCACCCATGCCATGCGTGGTTCAGACCACTGTAACACTGAACATTGACTTGTCAGGGCCAAGCCTTCACTTCACGTCGCCCCAAAATGGCGAAGGTAGCAAGCCTCCAGAAGAGGTTTTAATACTAAGCATCTGAAGGAACCAGCAGTAGCATATGCTTTCAGAGAGTAGCGCGAACTTGGGCTTATAAACAACCCAGCAGCAAACAATGCGAATCCCAGTGCCGAATGGGATACTCTCAACACTCTTATGACAAAAACCTGCAGAGAGACCCTCGGTCAGATCAAAGGAATACACCAGGACTGGTTTGATGAAAATGATTCTACAATCAAAGTACTCATCGATGATAAACGTGCTGCTTTTACTGACTGATACCTTCCACAAGAAGAAGGCGGCTGCCCAGTGGGAACTTCGCTTTCTAAAGAATGACTGGCTTGAAAATAAGGCATGTGTAATACAAAAACATGCAGATTAGCACATGATGCGCGAACTTTTCAATTTCATTAAAACATTTTATGGGCCAACCACTCGTGGCGCAGCCCCCTCTGCTTATATGACGGTAACTTCATAATTAAAGACGATGAAGGCCCACCTTCAGCGATGGAAGGAGCACTACCACACTGCTCAAAGGAAACATTGATGTAGATGTCTTGACTATCCAGCAAGTCTCTCAGCCACCAGAGCTGACCCACCACAGCTATCCTCCATCCCTGGATGAGATAGATACTGCCATCAAACAGAGGAAAAATAACAAAGCCTCAGGACCTGATGGAATCCCAGTCGAGGTGTATAAAGCAGGAGGACCTCTGCTTAACAGCAGTCTCCACTCTCTCCTGGAATTATATATGGAAAAGGAGGAAATCCTCCAAGCTCTTAATGACGCTTCCATTGTCAATATTTATAAGAACAAGGGAGACCGGTCAGACTATGGCAACTACCGTGGGATCTCGCTGCTCTCCATAGCTGGCAAGATTATCGCCCGAGCCCTCCTAAACAGACTCCTTCCTGAGGCGGAAAACTTCCTCCCAGAATCTCATATGGTTTTAGACCATCTTGTGGCACCACTGACATGATCTTTGCTGCCCGCCAGATACAGGAAAAGTGCAGAGAACAGTGTCGTGACCTGTACATGGCTTTCATCGACCTAACGAAGGCCTTCGACTCGGTCAACAGGGAAGCCTTCTGGTGCACCCTCAGCCGTTTTGGTTGCCCGCCAAAATTAATCGCCATAGTGAGGCAACTCCACGATCGTATGAAAGGCAGTGTCCTGGACAACGGCACCAAGTCTGAGTTCTTCTTCATCCAGACAGGGGTTAAACAAGGGTGTGTACTGGCACCAACTCTCTTTTCCATTTTCTTGACTGCCTTCCTTACTCGTACCATTGCCAATTTAGCCGGCAGGGTGGACATCGAGTACCAGGTGAAGGGAGGTATTTTCAACATAAGACGACTCCAGGAAAGAACAATGGTGTCGTCAGCTTCCATTACTGAACTTCAGACGACCCCATCCTTGTAGCTCACACTGAACACGCATACAGGAGATCCTAAACACCTACGCAGATGTGTATGCGCACTTCATTCATACACACCTCCACCATCCATCCAGCTTAACTGTACTACCCTCTCTAATGATACCCACTTTCGGAATCTCGGCTCCCACCTGTCCACCACCGCAGACATCGATGAAGAGACTCAGCACTGGATCAGATGTGCATCTCAAGCCTTTGGAGGACTACGAAACAGTGTCTTCAGCTGTAGGGAGCTCAAATTATCTACAAAGCTGCATGTATATCGAGCAGTGGTCCTCCCCACCCTGATATATGGCAGTGAGACATGGCTCACATAAAGGAGGCACATCAAGGCACTTGAAATCTTTCACCAACGTAGTCTACGTTCCATCCTCCGAGTCTTCTGGGAAGACAAGAGAACAAATGCCAGTATTCTTGCTGACACCAACTGTAGGAGCATGTAGGCTACCATTATCAATGAACAGCTACCCTGGACTAGCTATGTTGCCCGCATGGACGACATTAGACTGCTAAAGCAGCTACTTTGCAGTCACTTAACGAATAGTAAACGTAAGGCCGGAGGGCAATTGAAAAGGTATAAGGATAGTTGCAAGACAAACCTGAAACGGAAGAAATATATTGAGTGTTTATTATACTAATAGTAGAAGCCTGTGTAACAAAATGGACCAGCTCAGGGCCATTGTTAGTAAAGAGAACATAGATATAATTGCAATAACGGAAACATGGATAAATTCAAACAGCAAACATTTTTTAGCAGAATTTCATATTCCAGTATATAACCTATTTAAATTTGACAGAGTGGGAAGGAGAGGTGGCGGTGTAGCAGTGTATATCAGGGTGTCATTAAAAAGCTGCAATAAATCAAACATTAAAACAAATAGCGACAATGAAAGTATTTGGGTAGAGATTGGTGAGGGCAATGAGTCCGTAGTCATTGGTGTTATATATAGACCACCTAATTTGAGTAGGAACGATGGTAAATTGCTATGGGAGGAAATAAAGAAGGCATCTGATAGAAACAACGTATGTATTCTAGGCGATTTCAACTTTTCAGGCATAGATTGGAAAAATCAACTTAGCGATAATGAATCTGAAGATTTTCTAGAAGTAGTACAAGATAGTTTTTTATATCAATTCATAAACTCGCCCACTAGAGGAAATAATATCCTCGATTTAGTTCTCAGTAATAATGAAAATCTAGTAAAAGATGTTGGGATTGGAGACGAACTAGGAAACAGTGATCATAAAGCCATATATTTTAACATAATATGGGATGGCAGGAAGAAGGAAAATTCGGCCTTGATCCCGGATTTTAGGAAGGCTAATTACGGTAGCTTAAGGAGAGACCTAAGGGATGACCCTATGGTCAAAAGATTAATCCCCCACACACCTCAGGAAACTGTCAACTTAGGACGGGATAACCCCGAATTTAATTTAGCAGCTACTTATGAACAATTTATTGCGACAATCAATAATGCTCAAAATAAACTCATCCCTAAAAGAAAATTCAGATCGATACGGAACCAACCAAAATGGATGAATAATAGACTCTTAGATCTTCTAGGGAAAGAGAAAGGAGTATATAGAAAAGTTAAGAAAGGCGAAAATCACTTACTTGGTTACTATCAGAACCTAACAAGACAGGTAAAAACAGAAATTAGGAAAGCAAAGAGAAATTATGAAATCAAGGTAGCAAACGAATCGAAAAATAACCCCAAAGCTTTTTATCAACTGTATAAATCAAAGGTTAGAGATACAATAGGTCCCCTTAACACTACGACAGGAGAAATGACTGATGATGAGTTAGAAATGTGTAGTACGTTAAATAGTCATTTTCGCTCCGTATTCACAAATGAAAACCTAGCACAGTTTCCAGAAGTTCATAAGGTATATAACGACAGTATAGAAAAGATGTTGATGAATATCAATATTACTAGTAACGATGTGCTTAAAGTAATTAACAAACTGAAGCCTCATAAATCGCCTGGTCCAGACGAGGTATATGCTAGAATATTAAAAGAATGTAGAGATGAGTTGAGTAATCCATTAGCAGTTTTATTTAATAAGTCATTAGAATCGGGCCTAGTGCCAGAAGCTTGGAAACTTGCAAATGTAGTTCCGATTTTCAAAAAGGGTGATAAATCAATTGCATCAAATTACCGTCCCATTAGTCTCACGTCAATCATAGGCAAGTTGCTAGAGTCAATTATTGCTACAAAAATCAGAAGCCACCTTGAAACATTCAACTTAATTCATTCTTCTCAGCACGGGTTCACCCAGGGACGTTCTTGTCTCACAAATTTGCTTAGCTTTTTCTCAGAAGTATATGAAGAGGTAGATAATGATAAGTCATATGATATAATTTATTTAGATTTCAGTAAAGCATTCGATAGAGTCCCTCATGAGAGATTGATAAGGAAGGTAGAAGCACATGGAATAGGTGGATCATTATTAAAATGGATTAGGTCATGGTTAACTGGTAGGAAACAAAGAGTCAGCATAAATGGATTAAAGTCAGACTGGGGTGCGGTCAAAAGCGGAGTTCCCCAGGGATCTGTATTGGGCCCTCTGCTGTTTGTTATATTCATTAATGATCTTGATTTAGGCATAACTAGTAGGATTAGTAAATTTGCAGATGATACCAAAATGGGGAGAGTGATAAATTCAGACAGTGATTTTGAACGCCTTCAAAGAGATCTAGATACCTTACATGAGTGGTCAGTAGACTGGCAAATGAATTTTAATACTGATAAATGCAAGGTACTACAGATAGGGAAGACGAATACAAACGTTAAGTATAAACTAGGTAACACGGAAATAGAAAACTCAGTTTGTGAAAAAGATCTAGGTGTATTTGTTAGCAACGACTTGAAACCTAGAAAACAATGTATTAGAGTTCGCAACAAGGCAAACAGGATTCTTGGGTTCATATCTAGGTCTGTGAGTAACAGAACTGCTGACGTTATCTTGAAACTTTACCTAGCATTAGTGAGGCCACACATGGATTATGCGGTTCAGTTCTGGTGTCCTTATTATAGAATGGACATAGATTCTTTGGAGAGAGTACAAAGAAGAATGACAAAAATGATCCATAATATTAGAAACCTTCCATATGAAGAAAGACTGAAAAGCTTAGGCTTGCATTCATTAGAGAGGCGTAGAGTTAGGGGAGATATGATAGAGGTGTACAAGTGGGTGAGTGGGATTAACAAGGGTAAAATGGAAGATGTTCTGAAGCTCAGTAATAACGAAATAACTAGAACAAATGGCTTTAAATTAGATAAATTCCGATTCAGAAAGGATATAGGCAAGCACTGGTTTGGTAATAGAGTTGTGGATATGTGGAATAGGCTACCGAGTGCTATAGTAGGATCGGGGACGCTAGGGAGCTTCAAGACGAAGTTGGATAGGCACATGGAAGTGCTGGGATGGGTGTGAAAGGGATCTGCCCTGTATAGGCCAGTCGGCCTCCTGCAGTATCCCACTTTCTTAT
>CAUDMG010003054.1:122500-130000 GCA_958450375.1 Homarus gammarus | reverse complement strand
GAGAGACACATTCCCCTGGTGAGTTTAGTATTCTCAAGATCATTATATATCACTCAGATGGCTATGAGAACAAGAGATAAAAGAGAGAAGAAAGAGACACGGCGAGAACCCACTTCACGTACTATACGTGTTTCAAGAGGTAACAATATATGGTTATGTTAATCCAAATTTCTCTTTCGTCATATTATAGACCAATAAACCTTAAACCTTCATTAATATATTCTGGTCACATATTCACGGGAGATAGAGATGGGAAATATAACCAATTCGCGAAAGCAGAGACGTGAAATATAACCAATTCGCGGAAGCAGAAACGCGAAATATCACCAATTCGCAGAAGCAGAAACGCGAAATGCCACCAATTCGCAGGAGGATGCGAGATTTTCGCAAAGATGAGGAAATTAGGCGGAGAAGTCAGGAAGGAGGATTAGGAGATTAGTGACGAGTGCCTTAATGGAGGGAGGAGGAGGAGGAGGAGGAGGAGGAGGAGGAGGAATTCAATGAAGAAGAAGGAGGGAGTGAAGGAAGAGGTAAGGATGGCAGAAGAAGAAGAAGAAGAAGAAGAAGAAGAAGAAGAAGAAGATGGGAAATGAGAAAGAGGAAAGGAAGGAGGAGGAGTAAGGATTAAAAGAGGAGAGAGGGAGAGAGAGAGAGGGAGAGAGGTCACAACATCATCTTTTTATATAGAAGGTGGTGGTTTGTTTGTCTCTCGCTCTCTCTCATTTTCTTTCTTTCTCTCTCACGCTTCCTCATTTACTTTCTCTTTCTATCCCCCACTTCCTTTAAGTGGTTCCTGCTGTGCCCGGTCACCAGTTTTTAACATAGAGCTGAACTCTATTAAGTTGTGTTTTTCTTGTGCACTTAATGTTAACAAAGGATAGTGAAGTGGATGAGAGTGTGGATGATAGTGAAGTGGATGATAGTGTGGATGATAGTGTAGTGGATGATAGTGTGGATGATAGTGTAGTGGATGATAGTGTGGATGATAGTGTAGTGGATGATAGTGTGGATGATAGTGTAGTGGATGATAGTGTGGATGATAGTGTAGTGGATGATAGTGTGGATGATAGTGTAGTGGATGATAGTGTGGGTGATGGTCTAGTGGATGTAGTATAGATGATAGTGTAGTGGATGATAGTGTGGATGATAGTGTAGTGGATGATAGTGTGGATGATAGTGTAGTGGATGATAGTGTGGATGATAGTGTAGTGGATGATAGTGTGGATGATAGTGTAGTAGATGTTAGTGTGGATGATAGTGTAGTGGATGATAGTGTGGATGATAGTGTAGTGGATGATAGTGTGGATGATAGTGTAGTGGATGATAGTGTGGGTGATAGTGTAGTGGATGATAGTGTGGGTGATAGTGTAGTGGATGATAGTGTGGATGATAGTGAAGTGGATGATAGTGTGGGTGATAGTGAAGTGGATGATAGTGTGGAGGATAGTGTAGTGGATGATAGTGTGGGTGATAGAGCAGTGGATGATAGTGTGGGTGATAGTGTAGTGGATGATAGTGTGGATGATAGTGTAGTGGATGATAGTGTGGATAATAATGTAGTGGATGTTAGTGTGGATGATAGTGTAGTGGATGTTAGTGTGGATGATAGTGTAGTGGATGATAGTGTGGATGATAGTGTAGTGGATGATAGTGTGGACGATAGTGTAGTGGATGTTAGTGTGGATGATAGTGTAGTGGATGATAGTGTGGATGATAGTGTAGTGGATGATAGTGTGGATAATAATGTAGTGGATGTTAGTGTGGATGATAGTGTAGTGGATGTTAGTGTGGATGATAGTGTAGTGGATGATAGTGTGGATGATAGTGTAGTGGATGATAGTGTGGACGATAGTGTAGTGGATGATAGTGTGGATAATAATGTAGTGGATGTTAGTGTGGATGATAGTGTAGTGGATGTTAGTGTGGATAATAGTGTAGTGGATGATAGTGTAGTGGATGATAGTGTGGATGATGGTGTAGTGGATGTAGTATAGATGATGGTGTAGTGGATGTAGTATAGATGATAGTGTAATCGCTGTAGTGTAAAGATAATGCACCTTCCTTATCACCACCATCTGTAGTGTTTATGGAGCATTAAAACGAAGCTTAAGGCACCCTGGAGTACTAAAGAGGACGCCCGCCTCTAACATCACCAGTAAACTCCCTCTCTGACAATTTTTGGGGAATTATAAAAAAAGAAAAAGATAATGAGTAAAAATAAGATATGAGAAAATTACAAAAACAGACGATCATAAAATAGGTTTAGATGATGGTGATAACGGTGATATTGGGAGGAGGAGGAGGGGTAATGGAGAGGAAGAGAAATTATGAAAAGGAATAAGAAGGGAAGAGGGAAGAATTTTAGGTTATTATGTTTATTATTATTATTATTATCATTATTGTTATTATTATTATTATTAATATTATTAGTATTATTGACGTTATTATAATTATCACCTAACACAAGCCACCCTGACATAGCATTAATGACTTCACACATACACACACACACACACACACACACACACATACACACACACATACACACACACGACCTCTAACCCAGCACACTCGAATCAACACGACTTCCCAGAAAATTGTAAGAAGATCGTAAGTTTGTTTTAGCATGTTAGGTAAACAGCTCCGGGTCTATTTCCGCCCATCCCGTCCCGATGTCCGCCCGGAATATCCGAACTTCATGAAGATGTTGCGGGAGATGTGAAATTCTGATGGTCTGAGTATTTGCGATACTTGTGGATATTGTGCCGGTATCCCCGTGTATGTAAAGACATATGTTTACTCTTATACACACTACTGCTACTACTGCTATCTCACTAATGGTGACACACCTGAGCAATCAAACAACCATTTCGCAACTAAATGCAAGACGCTCCCCCGGCTTGACACAACCAGTCCCCCTGCTTACCTATCAGTCACCTTTCCCACTGACTTAATGGAAGAATTTGAAGTCGCAAAACGTCTAGACAAACTGAAGTTAAAGCGCTCCACCACCCTCATTGACTTACCAATGAAACTCTACAAGGAGTTCTCCCGGGGAACTAGCTAAACCCCTCTGCTCCATCATCAATGCTTCCCTCAGCCAAGCAAAATGCCCAGCTGACTGGAAGACCTCATATGTGTCACCAGTGCCCAAGTCAACCAGCCCACAATCCTTAAATGAGCTACAACCTATTGTCTTAACCCCAATACCCAGCTTAATCTGCGAAAGTTTCGTGTTTAACTGTGCTTATGCTGATATTGCAGGCGCCATAGATCCTCAGCAATTTGGTAATATGAAAACTTCCTCCACCACTCACTATCTTGTCAGCTTTCTCGACTACATAGTCCATACATGTATACCACCATCTGGAAAAAAAACGAAAGACGTCTGCGGCTGTCGCCTTCAGTGACTTCACCAAAGCATTCGACCTAGTCGACCACAATTTAATCAACAAAGCTATCGACCCCGGGTTTCGAAGAAGTATTATACAATGACTTAAAGACTTCCTTAGTGACCGACGCCAAGCCGTGCGCTTCAGAGGGGCAGTCTCCACTTTACAGTCACTCACCTGTGGCGTCCCCCAAGGCACCAAGATCGGATCGCTCTGCTTCCTCATGCTCATCAATGATGTCTTAAGAGAAACATCTTCTCGCTTGAAATATGTCGACGACTCCACCATTGGGATCAGTGTGAGCAACTCGGTTCCCGACAACACCGCCCACCAGAAGATATTGATCAATCTCCAAAATTGAGCCACCAACATCCATGTCACCATCAACCATACCATGCGCATCAACCTCTCCTCTGACCTTGTCCCACCTCCCTCCATTACTTTGGTCCCAACACACTCCAGGTTGTGAACTCAACCAAGCTCCTCAGTGTCACTATAGATAACAAACTAAATTGGAAAACACACGTCAGAACAATTTACAAATCCTCCAGTTTTCGTCTCCACCTCCTCTACCGATTCAAGTCCCTCGGAGCTCCTGCGCCCGAACTCCTCAGTGTTTGCTCAACGATCATACTTCTCAAGCTCACCTACGCCTCTCCTGCCTGGTCTTCCGTACTAAATGCCACACAATGGAAACAACTAGAAAAAGTGCAGAAGATGGGATGCAAGATTATTTTCTCCCCTTCCTACTCTACATATCAAGAAGCGCTCAACACACTGACCCTCTCGGCTCTCTATGATCATCACCGCGACTTCATGTTCAAATTTGGTGAGAAGATTCTGCGCCATCCTCGACACTGGCTCCTACTTCCACCCGAGATCCCTCGTCCGAGAATTACTGTTCGACACCACAACAGAGCCCGAACTGATCGCTATAAGAACAGCCCAGTCCCAACCATTGTAAAAATTAATTATTAACTCATAATCAACCAGTTTGTTCACTCCCAGCCAATCTTACCTTTTTTCAGTGTTATTAAGTTGAAATGCCCTGTAGTATGACCTTCTCCCCGCCTTGTTATTATATATCATACTTGTATCATTTATGTTGCTTGTATAGTATTTATCAATCAAATGACCCATTCCCCAATTATGTAACTGTATATTTTCAGCATTCCGGCTACCATGCTCATTCAATAAACCGTTAATTATTATTATTATTAATATTACACACAGGCACACACACACACACACACACACACACACCACCCTGTATATCCATCCATAAACACTCAACTAAACCACACTCTACTTCCATCCACAAACACTGCTGCACCACCTTGTACAGTACCTCCATCCACAAACACTGCTGCACCACCCTGTACCTCCATCCACAAACACTGCTGCACCACACTGTACCTCCATCCACAAACACTGCTGCACCACCCAGTACCTCCATCCACAAACACTGCTGCACCACCCTGTCCCTCCATTCACAAACACTGCTGCACCACCCTGTACCTCCATCCACAAACACTGCTGCACCACCCTGTACCTCCATCCACAAACACTGCTGCACCACCCTGTACCTCCATCCACAAACACTGCTGCACCACCCTGTACCTCCATCCACAAACACTGCTGCACCACCCTGTACCCCCATCCACAAACACTGCTGCACCACCCTGTATCTCGACCTTCAACACATAAAGTCTTGTAAATCTCCTTCCAGAGTTAAGTTGTGTGGCCCGTTCCTGTGTTTTCCACGAAGAATACGTCTCCAGCACTACCCTTGATTACTCTCTCTCTCTCTCTCTCTCTCTCTCTCTCTCTCTCTCTCTCTCTCTCTTCTTGAGGTCATCCCTAGACGCGACATTTTCCTCAAGAGATGGCGAGGGTTAAGATGGAGGTAATAGGTTAATGTCTAAATGGGTCATAAGGGGTCACTAGTACACAGGGGAAGGCAGGGAGGCACTACACCAAAAGGGAAGATATGCAGCCCTCCTTTCTCCTTCCTTCCCTCTCTTCTTCCTTCCTTCTCTCCTTCCTTTCTCACCTCATTTAACCCCCCCTTTCTTTCCTCTTGCTTTCTCTCCTCATTGCTTCCCTCCCCCTTGCTTCTTTATTTTATTCTTTCCCCCTTCTTCCTTCCCTCCCTCCTTCCTCCCCCCTCTACTTCCTTCCCTCGCTCCTTCCTCTCTCCCTCTCCTTCTTTCCCTCGTTCCCTTCTTTCCTCTCCTCTCTTCCCTCCTTCCTTCCTTTCCTCCCCCGCCCTGCCTTCTCTCACCAGTTTTACACAGGCTCCCTCCTCTACAATTACCCTTGAAGTTTCCCGGAACACAGACGGTCCTCACACACACGCACACACATGAGGGCTCCAGACACGTAAGTCTCTCTCTCTCTCTCTCTCTCTCTCTCTCTCTCTCTCTCTCTCTCTCTCTCAGGGCAATCCTTCCTTCCACCTCTTATCTCTAACCTCTCAGGACATTCCTCTCTCTCTCTCTCTCTCTCTCTCTCTCTCTCTCTCTCTCTCTCTCTCTCTCTCAGGGCTATCCTTCCTTCCACCTCTTATCTCTAACCTCTCAGGACATTCCTCTCTCTCTCTCTCTCTCTCTCTCTCTCTCTCTCTCTCTCTCTCCCTCTCTCTCTCTCTCTCTCTCAGGGCTATCCTTCCTTCCACCTCTTATCTCTAACCTCTCAGGACATTCCTCTCTCTCTCTCTCTCTCTCTCTCTCTCTCTCTCTCTCTCTCTCTCTCTCTCTCTCTCTCTCTTTCTCTCTCTCTCTCTCTCAGGGCTATCCTTCCTTCCACCTCTTATCTCTAACCTCTCAGAACATTCCTCTCTCTCTCTCTCTCTCTCTCTCTCTCCCTCTCTCTCTCTCTCTCTCAGGGCTATCCTTCCTTCCACCTCTTATCTCAAACCTCTCAGAACATTCTGCCCCCTCACCACTCTGTCATCAATCTGTCCTGTGATCCTCAAGTACACTGTGGAAATCGAACACTCGTCGTAAGATTAGCCTTCCCGGATCCCAAACTCCAGGGTATTGTACGCTCGATTTATTTTTCCTCTCAAACTCTGGGGTAAGAGAACGCTTCTGTATATATTTCAGTCTCAATGTCATTAATTAGTAAGAGGAAATAGTAACGTAATTAACGTAGATGTCCTTTGCGAATAAGGTGGATAAGGTGACATCATAGTGTAGGTGGTTCAGGGTTATGAATAACTTTAGGTGTCTTTAACATCTTCACCGGCACAGTAAAGTCCAAGTTAGAGTTGAATATGGATTAGGCAGTCAAATACATTGAAAATTTTGTTTAATGAAATAATAAAAATAGTTTTGAAAGTAATTTGTCACACTTACAAACACCACCCCGACATCAACCCTCCCCTCACCGCCTAACAACCACCAACGACCTTCACCTACAATTCTTCGACCTTTAATCCTCAACTCTAATGCCCCCCCCCCCCCCTGGCCCTTCTATAGGACTTACAACAGTATTAGTCGTCCCTCTGGTCCCTCTATAGGCCTTACAACACTAATGCCCCCTGGCCCTTCTATAGGACTTACAACAGTAATAGTCGTCCCCTGGCCCCTCTATACGCCTTACAACACAAACAGCCCTCCCCCATGGCCCTTCTATGGGACTTACAACACTAACAGACCTCCCCCCTGGCCCTTCAATGGGCCTTACAACACTAACAGCCCTCCCCCCCCCCGGCCCCTCTATAGGCCTTACAACACTAACAGCCCTCCCCCCTGGCCCTTCTATGGGACTTACAACACTAACAGCCCTCCCCCCCTGGCCCTTCTATGGGCCTTACAACACTAACAGCCCTCCCCCCTGCCCCCTATAGGCCTTACATCACTAACAGCCCTCCCCCCTGGCCCCCTATAGGCCTTACAACACTAACAGCCCTCCCCCTGCCCCCCTATAGGCCTTACAACACTAACAGCCCCCCCTGCCCCCCTATAGGCCTTACAACACTAACAGCCCTCCCCCCTGGCCCCCTATAGGACTTATAACACTAACAGCCCTCCCCCCTGGCCCCCTATAGGACTTACAACACTAACAGCCCTCCCCCCTGGCTCCCTATAGGACTTACAACACT
>CAUDMG010003054.1:102500-107500 GCA_958450375.1 Homarus gammarus | reverse complement strand
GGAGACAGAAAGGGAGGGAGAAGGGAGGAAAGAGAAGGAGGGGGGAAAGCAGGAGGGAAGAAGAGCAGGAGAGGGAGGAGCAGGAGATAGAAGGAGGAGGAGGGGGAGGAAGGGGGGAGGAAGACTAGGAGGAGGAGGAGGAGGAGGAGGAGGAGGAGGAGGAAGGAGGGGAGGGGAGGAGGAGGAGGAAGAAGAAGAAGAGGAGGAGGAGGAGGAGGAGGAAGGAAGGGGGGAGGAGGACTAGGAGGAAGAGGAGGAGGAGGAAGAAGAAGAAGGGGGAGAGGAGGAGGAGGAGGAGGAGGAGGAGGAGGAAGAAGAAGAAGGAGGGGAGGGGAGGAGGAGGAGGAAGAAGAAGAAGAGGAGGAGGAGGAGGAGGAGGAGGAGGAGGAGGAGGAGGAGGAGGAGGAGGAGGAGGAGGAGGAGGAGGAGGTGGTTGTAACTGGAAAACTTGGATGATGGTGAGAATTTTGGCGTTGTTGAGTGATTATGTTTACGTTTCACTGCTTAATGACGTATACATATAATCACATATTTATATACACATACACAATCCTCTTAACCACGATCCCTCCCTCTTAAAAATACATACATACATACATACATACACCGTAATATCATTCCACACGATAGCTCCATTTAAAAGCACTCAACTGTAGGTAATATTTAAGCGAGTATTGTCCTCAGTCTGTGAAGAACCATTAATGGCTGTCATAGTAGAAGGTCAAAGGTGAAGGAAAAAGATGAAAAGATGAAAGAAAATAAATAAATAAATAAATAAATAAATATATATATATATATATATATATATATATATATATATATATATATATATATATATATATATATATATATATATATATATATATATATATTTTTTTTTTTTTTTTTTTTTTTTTTTTTGCGTCTTGCGTAAAAAATACATTTCATAGTTTAAGAGTCTTGATTATTTAATTGTGCATAATAATTGTATTGCGTATGTTAGTCTGTGTCTTTCTGTCTTGATTATTATGAATGAGAGTTATCGTATTATTACATTAACTTCTTCTTCTTCGTCTTCTTCTTCTTCTTCTTCTTCTTCTTCTTCTTCTTCTCTCTCACCCTCTCACATCCATTCCCAGTTATCCAAAACATTCCATTTCCTTCATTCTATCTTCATTCAAAGTAACATTCATTTCTTTCTCTGTATTTATGTATTAATTGTCTTTACTTTACAAATAATAAATAAGACTAACGATTAAGATTCGAATAAATAAAGATAATATGAATACAAAAGAAAATAAATAAAAAAGTTACAGGACTAAAAGAAGAATCGACACACTCAAGAAAAGGAACAGCCTCAACACAGCAGATAATCACAACAGCAACATCAACAACACAGCAGAGACAATCACAGCCGTAACAGCAGCCGCGATAACAAGCACAGCACCATACGACTCAAGAGACATACTCAAGGCGTCGAGAATGTCCAATTTTCACTTAACTTCAACAACACGTCATCGTTATGGAGACTCAAGTGGGCTGTTGTCTAGTGAGGACACGGCGTTACCTTACCCTCTCTCCCGCCTTCTCTTCCTCATTTTATCTCCAGCTCTTCTTTCTTTTCCTCCTTCTATATCCTAATATCTTCTCTTTCCTTCCCACACTTTCTAACTCCTCTTTCTCCTTTTCCTTCTTCCCTTTATTTCCATCATTTCTCTCACCTCCTTCTTCCTTTCATCTCTCTCTTCCACCCATCTCTCTTTACTCTCCTCTTTTCCTTCCATTTCTTTTTCCTTTCTCCCTACCCTAATCCATTCCCCCTCTTCCCTTTTTCGTCTTTCGTCCCCCCAATCATCCTTACTCCTCTCCTCCAGTATTCTCATTGACCACGATAACACCTCTTGCCTTTTATCTCTCTCTCTCTCTCTCTCTCTCTCTCTCTCTCTCTCTCTCTCTCTCTCTCTCTCTCTCTCTCTCTCTCTCTCACAGAACGTCACCATTATTATCACCCTCCTCTCTTCTCCCTCCCTCCGCTCACCTCTCTTCCTCCTTCCCCCCTTTCCCCTCTATCCCTCCCTCTTTCTATCCCTCTTCCCTCAACCTCAATCTTATTTTCCTCTCTACCCTTTTCTCCCTCCCGACTCTCACGGTTCTCCCCTCTTCTCCCCTCCTCACCCCCTTCCTCCCTCCCTCCTCTCCTGACCCTCCCCGCTACCCCCTTCTTCACCATATCATCTACCACCCTTTCTTTCCTCTCTCCTCTTCCCCCTCTCCCGGCCCTACCCAACCCTCTTCCCCCCCCCCTCTTCTCCCCCACAGCTTTCCCTTCCCTCCTTTCCCGGCCCTCCCCCTACCGCCCCCTCTTCCTCCGTACACCAAAATTCGCCACCATCAGTACCAAGACTAAAAAAAACAAAAACAAAAAACCAATTCCCCGTCCCTCTAATTTGATCTCTAATTTCTAGCTTCCTTGAGATCCGATCCATGGCAGTTGTTGTCGAGGGATCGATCTCTCGCTCTTTCTCTACCAATGGTGGTGTCCCACAGGGTTCTGTTCTTTCATCTACTCTCTTCATTATTTTTATCAATGATTTACTTCACACTACGACTAATTCTATCCAGTCTTACGCTGATGATTCTACTCTTCACTCTTCTTCACATTTTTCCCTCCCTCTAATTCCCAAACTAGATCTGTTTCTAGAACTGATATCATTTCATCTATCAATGCGGATCTGTGCAGCATCTCCGAATGAGGAGGCAGAAACTTGGTTAAATTCAATAGTAATAAAGCTCAGTATTTACCAATTACACTTTCCTAAGTAGATGATCTCCCACCAATCACATTTCAGGACGCAGTCATTCTGCCAAATTCTAAAATATATTTGCTAGGCCTCATCATTTCCTCTAATATGTCATGGAAGTCAAACATCCACAACAATGCTAAAGCTGACTCCCGAAAGCTGAGAATGCTGTACAGATGCTGTAGCTACTTCACTTCTGAGCAGTTGCTTCAAGTTTATCAGGGATTCATTTGTTCTTACTTGGAATACTGCTCTCATATCTGGGGTGGCTCTTCTTCTGTCCAACTGTTAGAAAGGGTGGAATCAAGGGCTTTGTGTCTTTTTGACTCTCCTCCTTTAGTTGATAAACTTTCTTCCCTTTCTTTTCGCCGCAATGTTGCTTCACTCTCTCTCTTTTACAGGTAAACGAGCTATGTTCAGTGGATTAGGCATCCTGTGTACCGCCGGCAAGACCGTGGGCTCGTAACGCTCGTCTTGCCCACGGTGCCCACCGTTTCTCTGTGGATGTTGGTCACACTAGAATAACCCATTATAGTACATCCTTCTTTCCTCACACAGCAAAACTGTTTAATGCTCTGCCTTCTTCTATGTTTCTATACTCATACAATCTGTCTCACTCCATGCCGGAAAAACAGCTTCGTGGTGTAGATTGATATATTCTTTTTCTTTTCTGTTTTTAATTTCTTTTTACTCTTATTTCTTCGCCTCCTAGGCCTTGTTATGGGTCGATTACCTGTGCCCGGGTGGGCTATTCCCCGTAAAATAAATAAATAAATAAATAAATAAGTTAGAGTTAAAGGAAGTTTATTTAAATACTGTACATTATCCCCAAGGAGCTGAACGGAAGATGACCTCTTTCTCCTTACGTGAGTCAAAACTTTCATCCAGCGTTACTCTTTGAAGAAGTTTATATATCTAAAAAAAAAAAAAAAATACTAAATTTATTTTATTTTTCCAATATAGATTCTTGTATTATTTATAGATGTTAGATAAAAGAAAATTAGTTTGGTTGGTTCTAAATATCAATACAGTATTTTGTATCACTGAATTATTAATATTAGGTTAGGTTAGGTTAGGTATACCTAAGTTAAGGTAAGTTAGACTAATGTGAAATGTTAAATACTGTCATGATAGGTTACCTCACGTTAGATTCGGTTAGGTTAGGTTAGATTAGCTTAGGTTTGGTTATGTTAGGTTAGGTTAGGTTAGGTTAGCTTGTTTGATTAAATTGTTAGGTTAGGTTAGCTTGTTAGATTAAGTTGTTAGGTTAGGTTAGGTTAGGTTAGGTGAGGTTATTTGCAAAAACAAAATTACCAATAACACTGTACGATACTGCTATAGCCGCCAACTCAAGGTTGAAACAGAGACTCACACCACCCCCAGATGGGTGGTGGAGGAGGGACACATTTGTTTACCTCTCATCCTCAGTAAGGTCTCAGATCCCTCCCTATACACATGAGATACTTTTCTACATAATTATATGAGATAAGATTCTTGTCAGGATCACATAAATGGGACGGGAAGTGCAGTCTTTGTTTAATTCTGAATGTGTCTAATTAATTATGAAGGTACAGGATGATCAGTTACGATGCTCTGTGCGTAATTAATTCTGAAAGTTTCTTTGTGTTTGTATCTAATTATGTTGTATCGAGCTGAGTAATGCTTGAGTATTGTCAGAGAGGCAGTGTGTGTGTGTGTGTGTGTGTGTGTGTGAGCAGTTTAGACTTGATTAGTCTGTAACCAGTATTGCAACCAGAGTATTATGCACTATGGATGAATAAGTTTTCATTATGCATTTTACATTGACCCGCAGGGGTCAAAGATGTTTTCATTGCAAGCATGTAGTGAGCAATTATTTAGCCTGCTGTTTTAGTCACATATACGGTGTGGCGACAATGTGTCCACCAGAGTTGTCTCAATATGACTATATCACCTTTGAAGCTCATTACTTATTCAATTAATGACTCTTACTTGATGACTAAATGCATTGCTTATCACTAGTAGACTTCCAAGTATTTGATGTAAATTATTAGTCAGATTAGTTAGATATTTTCAACGTCAATTAAGGATGATTCACGGCTCAATGAGATCAATTTCCAGACAGCTATTTCACTAGCGCTGCTGACGCTGATTCAGGTGTTCATGCCAAGGAATTGATTCATACCGACCCTTCCAGCTGGTAGAAGCTTGAACCCATGCATCATCCTTCGTGACATCATT
>CAUDMG010003054.1:77500-97500 GCA_958450375.1 Homarus gammarus | reverse complement strand
ACAGTGTGACTGAGCACTTACCTTTAATGTAGTCAGCTGAATGCACATGGGGCCCCCATAATTTTCTAATTATACATGAAGAATACATTAACTGTAAACGTTTCAGTATAGAAAATGCATGCGTCATTTGAAAAAAAAAATGAAAAAAAAAATGGTCACAACTGCGGCGGTCGTAAGTCGGGGTCTAGCTGTATATATATATATATATATATATATATATATATATATATATATATATATATATATATATATATATATATAATGAAGAGGAGAGCCAAGGAAAACACAAACATCTTGACTAAGTTGGGTTTCCTTAATTACTGACGTTTCGAAAAATATACACTTGACAGAAGGACATTAAACGATTACACTAACCTCTCCACCTTCCAGAAACAGCTAAACGTAAACATAACATAAATGAGGAAAGTTGTGACGTCTCATCTACATTTCCTCTTCACAACCCACTTAAAACCTAAACACTAGTTACTAAATGACTTCCTACCTTCCCTCTTTAAGCTGCAAATCACTTTCCCAATTCTCTCCTCGCTGCATATAACCCTGCCCTAAATCCTGACTTTCTGAAAACAAGGTATAAAATGCAACATCCCGCCTGTGAGAACTTAGATTACTCGATATATTTCACGGGAGGGAGGGCCGGATGCAATGTCAGTTTGTTCACGGGAGGAGAGCCGGATACACTGTGTTCTTATTCACGGGACGATGGTTGGATACACTCAGTTTGCTCATGGGAGGAGGGCCGGATGCATAATCAGCTTTAGTTTACAAGAGGAGGGTCCGGATACACTCAGTTTCTTCACGGGAGGGCCGGATACAATCAGTTTGTTCACAGGACGATGGCCGGATACACCCAGTTTGTTTATGGGAGAGAGCCGGATATATTGTGCTCTTGTTCACGAGACGATGGCCGGGTACACTAATTTGTTCACGGGGGATGGCCGAATACACTCAGCTTGTTCACGGTAAGTTCTGTGAGACCTTTTTATCTTCGTCTTCTCATAATGATGTTTGTGTCTTTCTATGATACACCTGCGGGCTTAGATATAGTACAATATGTGTCTCTATGGGTACAATATGAGGCAATATGTGTCTCTGTGGGTACAATATGGTACAATATGTGTCTCTGTGGGTACAATATGGTACAATATGTGTCTCTGTGGGTACAATATGGTACAATATGTGTCTCTGTGGGTACAATATGGTACAATATGTGTCTCTGTGGGTACAATATGGTACAATATGTGTCTCTGTGGGTACAATATGGTACAATATGCTTCTCTGTGGGTATAATATGGTACAATATGGAACAATATGTGTCTCTATGGGTACAATATGAGGCAATATGTGTCTCTATGGGTACAATATGGTACAATATGCGTCTCTATTGGTACAATATGGTACAATATGTGTCTCTTTGGGTATAATATGGTACAATATGTGTCTCTGTGGGTAGAATATGCTACTATATGTGTCTCTGTGGAGAGAATATATTACAATATGTATCTGTGTGTAGAATATGGTATAATATGTGTCTATGTTTGTTGAATATGGTACAATATGTGTCTCTGTTGATAGAATACGGTACAATATGTTTCTCTGTGGGTAGAATATAGTACAATATGTGTCTCTTTGGAATGTGGTATAATATGTGTCTTTCTGGGTAAAGTATGTGGCATTGGGTAGATAATACAACAATATGTGTCCCTCTGGGTAGATAATACAACAATATGTGTCTCTATAGGTAGATAATAAAACAATATGTGTCTCTCTGGGTAGATAATACAACAATATGTGTCCCTCTGGGTAGATAATGCAACAACATGTGTCCCTCTGGGTAGATAATACAACAATATGTGTCTCCATAGGTAGATAATAAAACAATATGTGTCTCTCTGGGTAGATAATACAACAATATGTGTCTCTCTGGGTAGATAATACAACAATATGTGTCTCTCTGGGTAGATAATACAACAATATGTGTCCCTCTCAGTAGGTAATACAACAATATGTGTCCCTCTAGGTACATAATAAAACAATATGTGTCTCTCTGGGTAGATAATACAACAATATGTGTTTCTCTTGGAAGATAATAAACAATATGTGTCCCTCTGGGTAGATAATACAACAATATGTGTCCCTCTGGGTAGATAATACAACAATATGTGTCTCTCTGGGTAGATAATACAACAATATGTGTCCTTCTGGGTAGAAAATACAACAATATGTGTCTCTCTGGGTAGATAATACAACAATATGTGTCTCTCTGAATCTATAATACAACAATATGTGTGTCTCTCTGGGTAGATAATAAAACAATATGTGTCTCTCTGTAGTACACCTGCAGTATGAATTATGCAACATTTGAATGCTGCGTTAATTAGTTTGTTCACACTTTTGGCCCCGAAATACATTAGTCTCTCTCTCTCTCTCTCTCTCTCTCTCTCTCTCTCTCTCTCTCTCTCTCTCTCTCTCTCTCTCTCTCTCTCTCTCTCTCTCTCTCTCGCTCTCTTTCTCTCTCTCTCTCTTTCTCTCTCTCTCTCTCTCGATGAAATGTATTCACTAGACTTTGCAACATTTCAAAATCTTGTTCATTCGTATCTGCAGTTGTCATACAAATGTCTGTCTGTCTGTCTGTCTGTCTGTCTGTCTGTCTGTCTTCTATGTCTGTCTGTCTGTCTCTCTGTCTGTATGAGTCTGTGCAACTTTTATAATACAAAACGTTTAATCCATGTGATAATTTTTAATCTATTTGTATGAATATTCTCCATGATTATGTAGTCTGGTGATTCTTTTAATTCGTGAATATTAATAGATAGTGTATGACTTATTTACACTCACATTCACATCCATGTTATGATTTTTTTCAGGGCGATAGTTTAACCCTTCTAGGATGATAGTTTAACCCTTCTAGGATGATAGTTTAACCCTTCTAGGATGATAGTTTAATCCTTTTAGGTAGATGGTTTAACCCTTCTAGGATGATGGTTGAACCCTTCTAGGATGATAGTTTAACCCTTCTAGGATGATAGTTTAATCCTTCTAGGATGATAGTTTAATCCTTTTAGGTAGATGGTTTAACCCTTCTAGGATGATAGTTTAACCCTTCTAGGATGATAGTTTAACCCTTCTAGGATGATAGTTTAATCCTTTTAGGTAGATGGTTTAACCCTTCTAGGATGATAGTTTAACCCTTCTAGGATGATAGTTTAATCCTTTTAGGTAGATGGTTTAACCCTTCTAGGATGATAGTTTAACCCTTCTAGGATGATAGTTTAACCCTTCTAGGGTGATAGTTTAATCCTTTTAGGTAGATGGTTTAACCCTTCTAGGATGATAGGTTAACCCTTCTAGGATGATAGTTTAATCCTTTTAGGTAGATGGTTTAACCCTTCTAGGATGATGGTTTAACCCTTCTAGGATGATGGTTTAACCCTTTTAGGAAGATGGTTTAAAATTTTGAGGACCATTGTTTAACCCTTTTAGGAAGATGGTTTAATATTTTGAGAATGATGGTTTAATATTTTAAGGATGATAGTTTAACCCTATGATAAAGATGGTTCCATCCTTTGAGGATCGTGATCAAACTTATGAAGACGATGATTTAATCCCTTAATGACGATTGTTTAACCCCTTTAAATTATTGTTTAACCATTAGTGTTTGGTGTTTAACACAAATGGGGGCTGGTTTACCTCTTTTAGATGATGTTATAACCATTCTTGGATACTGGTTCACCCTTTTAAGAATAGTGGTCTAACCTTTGAGAACGAAGGTAGTAGTAATAGTAGTCATAGTAGTAGCAGTAGTTGTAGAAGTAGTAGTGGCTATAGGGGGAGGTTGGAGGCCAATAAAAAAACCCCGTAATAGTTAGTAGTAGTAGTAGTAATATTTGCATGACTCCCAATTTCTTTGTTCTAAAATCTTTGTTCAATTTCACAACCCAACAGAACACGTCCAGGTGCGTATTGCTGTCTGCACCAGCAGGCAGGGAGGGCCTTGACCCATCCCATCTAGATTGTATCATTTTAGTTCATGGTTCAGTGTCATGTGTTTACGCATCAAGGAGGAGGCGTTATCTCGTATACGTATGAAGTGAGGTGGTGGTCGACGATGTGGCTGTGGGTATTTCATAATTTTTTAGTCTCTCTCTCTCTCTCTCTCTCTCTCTCTCTCTCTCTCTCTCTCTCTCTCTCTCTCTCTCTCTCTCTCTCTCTCTCTCTCTCTCTCTCTCTCTCTCTCTCTCTTTATCACACACACACACACACACACATACTAGAGACTTGTCACCACCAAGCACTAGCAAGGTTTGGCAGTGGACTACTGCACCATCCTCGTCATCGCCACCTCCTGCTATACGCTTCCGAGGGGCTGTCTCCACCTTTCAGCCACTCACCTGTGGCGTCCCCCAAGGCACCAAGTTGAGACCACTATGCTTCTTGATGCTCATCAATGATGCCCAAAGAAAAATTCCTGCTCGCTGGAAATATGTCGACGACTCCACCATTGGGATCAGTGTCAACAACTCTGCTCCCGACTATACCGCCCTTCCGACGTTGTCCCACCCCTTTCCATTACTTTAGGTCCCAACACACTCCAGGTTGTAGATTCCACTAAGCTCTTCGGCGTTACCTTAGACAACAAACTAAATTGGAAACCACACGTCAGTGAAGTTGTCAAATCCTCCAGTTTCCGTCTCCACCTCCTCCGCCGACTCAAGTCCCTTGGAGTTCCTGCGCCCGAGCTCCTCAGTGTTTATTCAACATTCATACTTCCCAAGCTCACCTATGCCTCCCCTACCTGGTCTTCCTCCCTAAATGCCACACAACGTAAACGCCTAGAAAAAGTGTAAAAGAGGGCATGCAAGATTATTCTCTCCCCTTCCTACTCCACATATCAAGAAGCGCTCAACACACTGACCCTCTCGGCTCTTTCTGACCATCACCACGACCTCATCTGCAAATTTGGTGAGAAGCTTCTGCACCATCCTCGACACTGGCTCCTACTACCACCCGACATCCCTCTTCCGAGAATTGCTGTTCGACACCTCAACAGTGTATTCACTCCCAGTCCATCTTACTTATTTCACTGTCGCTATGTTGAAATGCCCTGTAGATTGAGCTTCTCACCACCTAATTATTATATATCTTATTTGTATCACTTATGTTACTTGTATATCATTTGTAAATCAAGAGACCTGTTCCCTAATTATATAACTGTATATTTTTAGGCTTCCGGCTGCCATGCTCTTTCAGTAAACCGTTAATTATTATTATTATTATTATTATTATTATTATTATTATTATTATTATTATTATTATTATTATTATTACACACTAACACACACACACACACACAGGGGACCAAGATGGGACCACTGTGCTTCCTAATCCTGATCAACGACACTCTATCGGACACTCCTCACAGGTGGAAGTACGTGGATGACTGCACTGTGGGGGTTACAGTGGACAACACCGCACCGGACTACTCATCGTTACAAAGCACCCTGGACAGGCTACATGCATGGACTACGGAGAACAAGGTCACCATCAACCTTAGCAAAACCGTAGTCATGCACATCAATACCGCCACCACTCCAGTGCAAACTCCAGCAGTTACAGTGGGTGCCCATCCTCTCCAGTTAGTGCAGTCTGCCAAATTCCTGGGTGTTACCATAGACCACAAACTGGACTGGAAGGCCCATGTAAACAACACAATCAGGGCAGCCTCGTACCGACTGTACATGCTACGACGACTCAGGGCACTTGGGCACCCACGCCAGAGCTGAGGACTATCTACAACGCATTTATTCTCCCCAAATTAACGTATGCGTCACCAGCCTGGTCGTCTTTTCTCAACTCTATCCATCAACACTAGCTGGAGAAGGTACAGAAAAGGGCCTGCAGAATCATGCTCGGCGCAGACTACTCAGGCTACAACAACGCTCTCTCCACCCTGGAATTGCCATCCCTCAGTGACCTCCACCACCAAGCACTAGCAAGGTTTGGCAGTGGACTACTGCACCATCCTCGTCATCGCCACCTCCTGCCACCGGCAGTCCCCCGCCCACCTCGTGCAGTACGCCACTACAACAAAATTCAGCCCATAAGAGACCGCACTGATAGATATAAGAATAGCACCATCCCATCTATTGTTAAAATAATAAACAGCTCCTGATTTATGTACTGTACAGCCCTGTAAATGTATTGAACGCATATCATTATGTCTAAATCAAATGTAAGTTTGTATATTTTCAGCCACCGGCTGCAACTCTATTAATAAACCGTTTATTATTGTTATTATTATTATTATTATTACAATTTCCATCCATCTTTGTACTCATATTTCGTAACATTAAATTTCTCTCTCTCTTTCTCTCTCTCAAGCTATCTATCTCTCACTCTCACAGAAGAAAAAACAGGCACAAATTTGTCTCCTTGTGGGACACTGGACAAAATTCTTAATTAAGGTAAAAAAAAAAATGAGCCAACTTGCATTAGGAGAGCGGGGGAGAATTAGTGACTGGTTTTCATCTAATTATCCCTAAAGTGCTTCTGACACCTCTTTAATTACGTATCTGTGACTGTGTTTGAGAATGTGGGGAGATCTGGGAGTGTGGGGAGGGTGTGTGTGAATATGGGGAGATCTGGGTGTTTGGGGAGGGTGTGTGTGTGTGTGTGTGTGTGTGTGTGTATGTGTGTGTGTGTGTGGGGAGATCTGGGTGTTTGGGGAGGGTGTGTGAATATGGGGAGATCTGGGTGTTTGGGGAGGGTGTGTGTGAATGTGGGGAGATCTGGGTGGGTGGAGAGGGTGTGTGTGTGTGTGTGTGTGTGTGTTTGTGCTTGTGTGTATGTTGGTGGATTGTTTGTTCAAGGGGGTTTAGAATGTATGTGTAGGATTGATTGTGTGTCTGTGTATGTGTGTGAGAGAAGGATAATTCTGCTAAAGGAAGCTTATGTGTATATGTACTCGTATATGTGTGAGAGTTTGAGTGTATGTCAGTATGTATGTGCGTATATATAAGTACATGTCTATCACCAATAACCCTTTCCTCCCAAACATCTATCTCCCACAAGTCCCCCACCCCACATACACGGACTGAGAAATTAGCACCAGGCATAACAAACAGGTGTATTAAGGACAAGACACTTACCGCACAGGTGCATTAAGGACAAGACACTTACCACACAGGTGTACCAAGGACAAAAAACTTACCACACAGGTGTACCAAGGACAAGGCCCCCAAAACAGGCATTTCAAAAGTCAACTCACCTGAAAGAAAGAAATACATATTTAAACACGAATCGCTAAAAAACATTGAGATATATTTAGGTATAACAATTGAGCAATTACATAAAATAAGAGCTATCGGATTATGTGTCAGCGATTAAACAATGCAATAATTTATACAATGTAGCAAAGGTTACAATGTACCGTGGGTTACATTGTAACATGAGTTACAATGTACCGTGAGTTGCAATGTACCGTGAGTTACATTATACCGTGAGTCATATTGTACAGTGAGTTACAATGTACCGTGAGATACAATGAAGCGCGAGTTACATTGTACCGTGAGTTTCAATGTACCATGAGTCACATTGAACCGTGAGTTACAATGTGCCGTGGGTTAAAATGTACCGTTGGTTGCTCTGTACCGTAAGTTACAATGTACCGAGAGTTGTAATGCACCGAGGAGTTGCAATGTACCATGAGTCACATTGAACCGTGAGTTACAATGTACCGTGAGTTATAATGTACCGTGAGTTGCAAAGAAGCGTGAGTTACAATGAACCGTGGGTTACAATGTACCGTGAGTTACAATGTACCGTGTGTTGCAATGTACCATGAGTTACATTGTACCGAGAGTTACTGTGTACCATGAGCTACAATGTACCCTGGGTTACAATGCACCGTTAGTTACACTGTACTGTGGGTTACAATGTACCGCGAGTTACAATGCACAGTAAGTTACAATGTACCGTGAGTTACAATGTACCGTTGGTTACAATGTACTGTGAGTTACAATGTAACGTGGGTCACAATGTACCGAGAGTTACACTGTACCGTGGGTTAGAATGTCCTGTGCGTGGGTTACAATGCAGAAAGGTGTGAGAGAAGGTTCGCTGGCACCGCACCAATTTTACCACTACAATGTTCGCGGAAATCCTCGGGAAAAGCGAAATAAGATGACCATTGTTGCAGGAGAGTATTGCAATGTGTCACGAGTAGCAAACTGATGTGTTATTATGCCTTCCTGAGGTGTAGAGAGAGAGAGAGAGAGAGAGAGAGAGAGAGAGAGAGAGAGAGAGGAAAATGTATCTTAACATTAAACTTTCCTTAAACAGCAGAAAAAAAATAAAGATTAAAAAAAACATCTTGAAAATATATTTCTAACATTTACCGTTTTATTTCAGATTTATTTTTTACAATTTCCATACATCAATATAATAATAATTCACCCTAAGAAATAATCATCCCCACCCCATCACCACCCCTCAAAATAATCACGAGCTTTCACCATTAAAGTAAATTCACTAATAAATCCAAGTCTTTATTACTTTTCCTTAATGTATAACCACTTTCATACACAAGTGACTTTAATTTACGAGTGTAATCGCCCATTTACAGCTTGTTTTTGACTGGGGAATTGGAGTATTATTAAACTGGATAAGCCACATTAAGTTGTATTACGGTACAGTCGTTTGATGTCTCTCTTTACTTACAAGAATTGGAATAAGAGGAGAGATAGTAGCGATAACAGTAATTACAAGAATGAGAAGAAGAATTAATAGGAAGCAAAATGAAGTTAATAAATAATATTAATAGTAATAACAGGACAAATAATAATAATAACAATAATAATAATAATAATAATAATCTCCAGAAGAAAAACAAACAGAAGAAAATAACAATAATACTGATGATAATGATAAATAATTCTACACAATAAATACAACCAAACGTAAAACAGAAATACAAAGGCAATTCAATGATACAAAAACTAGTCATAATTACATTAATAACTTAACGACGTAATTACCTGATTTATAATTTCACATCAAATAAAGAAAAAATAGTCCGATCTATACTAAGTTCATTCTTCTTCTTCTTCTTCTTCTTCTTCTTCTTCTTATTATTATTATTATTATTATTATTATTATTATTATTATTATTATTATTATTAATCGTAGTAATAGCAGCAAACACTGACCACGCCAAGGTGTGCAAGAATGGGGTCTTCGTGTGCATTAGGCATTACGAAGTAAGGGATCTCATAGCAAATATACTGAAGGAAAGCTGCCACGCCGTCACGGTTGAGCCGACCCTCCTTCAATTGGACGGTGAGAATCTTCATCACAGGACTTCCAGCACATCTAACGAAACCCGTGTGGACGTCGACGCTCGAGGATTCTGGACGCGAGGACAGCGAGCCTTCTTTAACGTCAGAATACTCGAACCCATGGCTGCATGTCACGGTAACTCGTCTCTCGAGGCTACACACAAGAGGAACGAGAACGACAAGAACAGGGCGTAGCGAAGAGAGTTCAGAATGTGGATCAGTGCAGCTTCACTCCTCTGTTGTTCACAACCTCTGGCGGGATGAGACCAAGTGCAAAATGCTTTTATGCAAGATTGGCAGAGGTGTTATCTGGACAGACTGAACAGAATCAGCAGCCCAGAAGCCACGTTGCAGCCTGGTTGAGATGTCAACTGCCCTTCTCTCTGCTTAGGTCTGCATTATTTTGCCTCATGGGAACGAGATCTTCGGCCCCAAGGCAAACAAAAGTTGCAGATATTGACTATGAGGCAACGGTCATTGAATGCCGCATAGATCTGCGGCTTAACTAACGCAACACCGCTAGGGTAGCTACTTTTGTATTAGGATATTTAATATTAAGGTTATAAAATGGTGGCGAAGGTGTGGCTATTGGGGGAGGATGGAGGCCATGATGAAAACAAAAGTAGTAGTAGTAGTGGCAGTAGTAATAATAGTATAATAATCACACAAAATCGTAATCATTCTTAAGAAAATAAAAAAATCCCTCAAAGATAAAAATTTTCATCCGTCCGTCACAACAATAAACGCGGAGTACTGAATTGACTGTTCGAAGGGAAAAGTTCGACGGTCATCCTTCATCTGTTACGAGAACCGGAAACTTGGAGTACGGGCCTTAGAAGACGAGTCTCAATCTCCTCCCTGCCGACAGATACGAAGCATTTATCAATAGCTCAAAATGTTATGGCTGGAAATTCCCGGGAAGCTGTGGGAATTTATCAAAATATTATCCTGAAGTTTGGGATTTTTTTTTTTATGAGGAGCTGTGGGAGTGTGGGTGGATGTGCATGTGCGTTGTAGTTATGGATGTGTATGTGTGTGTGTGTTAGCCCCACTGCAAACCGAGGCAGGCAAATGCCAACGCCGGAGAGACGCTGCCGCCGCCCCTCCCGCACTAGATGTAGCCCCCCACATGTGCAAAATCTGTGAACGACTCTGCTGGTCTCGTATCGGCCTCTTTAGTCACCTCAAAACTCACAAATGAAGGTGACATCCTTAATAACTCATATCATTGTATCATAGCTGGATGATCGTCATACTAGATTACGAATGACAGCAAAGTAGTAGTGTGTGTGTGTGTGTGTGTGTGTTGGTAGATGTGGATGGATGGATGATGTGTGCACTTGTGTATGAGGGTGTCTAGGTGGGGTTGTTTTTAGTGTATTGACATGGGAGGGTTGTTTTTGTAAGGTAATGTATGTATGTATGTATGTAAGAAACATAAACACACCATCCATCCACCTTTCACCTAATCCCTCCCATCCATCCCACAATCCACCTCTATCAATCCTTCGAACACCCAATTTACCCGCATCCACCTACCTTCTACCTAATCCACCATCGTCCACCCCAACCACCCAATTCACCGTAACTCGTTAACTCAGGCGCTAAATGTCACGTTAGGATGGTGGTGGCCAGAGGTAGTGGTGATCTGGTAACACTGCGCCTCACTATACTCAACCATGGTAAAAGTTGTTATGGAGTTGAGGTGATAATGTTATACCTTCGTCAAGCTGTTATGAATAACAATTGAAAGAATAAACCCAGATAAAGAATAATAATGTAAGACGGTAGATAAAGTTGGTAATCAAGAAATAAAACGTGGAAATTGTAAACAAAATATAAACAAATATAGGAAGATACAAGGAAAAAATGGGGGATGGAACAAGAGGAATGAACCATTAAAAATAGTGAGAACATAACAAAATAATATAGAATATAAACATAGACGCAGAAGAATTAGATAAATACAATAAATAATACAAATTATAGTATATACAGCAGATCAAAAAATGAGTGAAGTATATGGTAAAATAAAATTAAACAAAGGGAATTAAAGAAAAATAATAAAACAATAAAAATTATACTATCAATAAATAACAAGACACATTACACATAATTACAGGCTGAATCATGAAGTCCTGCCACAGAGGTACGTTAGTCTGTCTGTCTGTCTGTTTTCACATCATCAAATGCTGAAATCGCGTGACAGTGAAACACAAACACATCTTAATCCTGTAACACAACCTTGATGGAACACTGTCACCTATCCTGAGGTCGTGTATAAGTCACCTGGTTTATACTTAAGAACCGCCACTAATGTCTTTCGTGTGTGTGTGTGTGTGTGTGTGTGTGTGTGTGTGTGTGTGTGTGTGTGTGTGTTTGTAACCGCAGTGATGTGTTTGGTTTAAATTTTCTAACATAATCTTTGAAGTATAGTGACTTGTCTGTACGCTCGTTTGACCTGTAAAAACACCACACTCTTTAGATAGGTATAATGTATGACGTGTAGATTAGGCACCCCAGTTGATTTCACCTAATGATAAAACATCCTAACCTAACCTAACCTAACCAAACCTAACCTAACCACCAAGGTAGTCTTAGGGCGTTTAATCACCAGATGAAATAAGCTGGGGTGCCTAATCTACAAGTAATCAAATATAATTTTTCTGTTCACGTCAGAGAAAATGTAGTTATTTAAAGGTTAAAATACTAAGGTATCATGAAGTGCCTTGTGTTATTAAGTCTTCCTGTTTGACAATGCGTACCAAATTGTCAGCCATTGATCAGTGACCCAGAGACCTTGACCTCCCGTAACTTAACCTGTCACCAACAAACTCTTGCCACCCCGCCACACACACACACACACACACACACACACACACACACACATACTGAGTGTTCCTCCATCAACTGGTTAATATACAGTTGTTGATATGAACACAAAAGAAGTAAACAAGGTCTTCTGCCTATGAATCATCTTACTGTATATCCCATACCAATAGCATCTAATCACTTCATTAGACCCTTGAGTACCATAACAACCTCTCGAGTAAGATTATTTGCCCCCTTTGTGTACGGTGATAACCACTCAAGTATGTTGATTTAACCTTTGAGTACACTAACTTAACCCTCTTGAGCATGATGACCCCGAGGGTTATATCATTGTACTCCAGAGGTTAAACCTAAGGTATATTTAGTGTGTACTATTATATAAAGTTCCAACAATGTTTGCTGTAAAATTTGTGTAAAAATCTCCAGAGAATTTTGGGTAATAAACGGTGGGAAAAAGAAACGAAAATTGAGGAGAAACAGACAAACGTTGTGAAGGATGGGCGGACATTATAGAGAGTAACTATACCAATATTTTCTTTACAATTTCGAGGACACGCGACAACGAAAAATAAATTAAAGAAATAAATCAAGAAAATATAAATTAAACTGCTCTTTAATAAACTTAGAAGATAAGAATAAAGAAAATAAATAATAGAGACAGGTTACTACCCTTTATAAGAATTGTGTAATGAAAGAAAAAAAAAATGAATAGACAATTGAATGAACAAGAAATTATGAATGTAATGTGATATTATTTTTTCTCGAACTGCCTTCACCTGATTACTGAGAGAGAGAGAGAGAGAGAGAGAGAGAGAGAGAGAGAGAGAGAGAGAGAGAGAGAGAGAGAGATGATGAAAGATAATGTAAGCAATAAAGACACATAAACAAATAGGAAAGAAAGATACGACGGACTAAGGGAGAAATACAGGAGAAAGAAAAGTCACGAGAAGAGACAAAGACAATGAAACAGAAATACAAATAAAGAGAGATACAGACAGTCAACACACTGAGAATGAGAATAACATATATGAATTCGTGGAAATCAGTAGAGGAGGGGAAATTTAACTAATGAAAGCAGGAGAGGAATTTAGGAATAGTGGATGAGAGTGAGAGGGTGTGAGGGTGAAAGTGAGAGGTGAATACGTTGAGTGGGAAGTGAGGGAGAGGTGAGAGTGAATAAGGCTGAGGGTGAGAGGTAATGGTGAGGGGGAGGTGAGAGTGAATAAGGCTGAGGGTGAGAGGTAATGGTGAGGGGGAGGTGAGAGTGAATAAGGCTGAGGGTGAGAGGTAATTGTGAGGGGGAGGTGAGAGTGAATAAGGCTGAGGGTGAGAGGTATTGGTGAGGGGGAGGTGAGAGTGAATAAGGCTGAAGGTGAGAGGTAATGGTGAGGAGGAGGTGAGAGTGAATAAGGCTGAGGGTGAGAGGTAATGGTGAGGAGGAGGTGAGAGTGAATAAGGCTGAGGGTGAGAGGTAATGGTGAGGGGGAGGTGAGAGTGAATAAGGCTGAGGGTGAGAGGTAATGGTGAGGGGGAGGTGAGAGTGAATAAGGCTGAGGGTGAGAGGTAATGGTGAGGGGGAGGTGAGAGTGAATAAGATTGAGAAGTGAATGAGAGTGCGAGGTAAGGGTGAGAGAGAGTTGAGAGTGTAATGATTGTTTATCAGACCACAGCTTACAGCCCAGAGAAGAACAGCGCATATAGCAGTGACCGGAAACGCAGGTGTGTATACCCTCGTAAGTTGACCCACCCTTCGTAATTAAAGAGTGATTAAGACCTGACCCAGCAGATATCACGGTCACAAAGGGAACCAGAGTTGTCACCGCCACGCGATCATGGCCGTGTTAACTCAAGAAACTACCCTCCAGCCCGCACAACGCACCTAGGCAAACACAACTGTCTCCACACACCCAGATTAGAGTTAATTAGTGTCGTCATCTGCCGGCATGTCACCGCCAATATAAGGGGCCTTCAGCTCCTTCCGTCAGACAGAAGGGGACAGACAGATTTAAGGGGCAGACAGGAGTCACGCTTATCACTAGTCGAGGTCGGGAGGGAGACTTCCCTACCCAGCACCGAGTCCCCAGCTAGCAGAGTCTTCCACAGGAGACAGAGTCCAGCAGCACCTGCAGACATTCCCCAGCAACTGGGCCTCCCTCAGGTCACAAGTGTATTCCATTTCATGTTTGTGTCAGAGAGTCATTGTCTAGTAATGTCAATATAATCATCTATTAATGTGTCCTTGCCATTGAGTTAACTAATAAATAGCTGTATTTAGAATTGGTGTTTAGAAGATTTCCCCTGAGAGTCAAATAACTAACCGGCCACACTACCAAACTTTCTTCACTTTACAATCCACAACAATTAACTCTTACTTTATCTTCTACCCGAGTTTACACTCATTATAAGAGTGAATAAAGCTGAGAGGGTGAGGGTGGGGGTGAGAGTGATTGAGAGGGGATTGAGGGTAAGAACCGTTGGTGAAAGTGAGAGGTGAGAGTGAAGAAGTTAATGACGGGGGGGGGGGGGGAAGAGACAAAAATAGAGATAGATAAAAAATGAATACTGGAAGACAGACAAACTAACCATTAATGATTAACACACACACACACACAGCAGGAAGTAATCAATAATCACTTCCTGTTTGATTGAAGAGTTTCATTTGTAAAATAAACAATGAAGAATGGCTAAAGTAAACAATGAAGTAATGTTAGAGCAAACTAAACAGAGTAATGGTAAACAAAGTGATAGTCATAGCGTGAATGAAGAGTAATGATTAAAGTAAACAGTAATGGTTAGAGGAAGTAAAGAGAGAATTATTAGAAAGTAATAAAACAGAGTAAGTAAACAGAGAAAGTAAACAGAGTGATGGTCAGTAGAGTAAGCCAGAATGATGGTCGCCCTGTTAGAGTAATGTATGACTCCCAATTTTTAATATATTATTCATATAAAAATGTTTAAGTAGATGTTGGTGTTTGTCAAATTTATGAAGAAGCTGTTTTAATAAATTTGATATGTATATATATTTTATGATTGATACGAACTATTGATGTCAGTAAAATTTATGAGCGCACTCTTGTTTCATAAATTTGCTTTGTATAGATTTATGAGAAAATTTATCTCCTTGTACTCACTGCATCACGAAATTTATACCCAAGAAAGAAACATACAGTATATTGAGCCATCGTAAAACAAATAAAAAAACTTGCTACATAAATATTTAATTCTATTAAATATTCTACAGATAGACACATTAAAAAGATCTACTAAGTAACTCGTTAAAATAAGGGCGTATGAAAGACAAATTTTAAGAAATTTTCCTACTAAACATCCAATGAGAACATGTAAATGCACATGCTCACAAACTTTGGACATTTCAAGTATTTATTTTTTAATAATTTGTTTCTACTTCCTCAGGCCTTGTAAATTTGTATATATCAAAGACTCATTTCTTAAACACTTTTTAAAACGTTGATTCAATTTTCATACATTCCTGGGCCAAAAAAAAGTCTCATATCTAATAAATTTCGGCGTAATGATCCATTTCTCAAGTTTTTAGTCAAGCCAAGAAAATGTTATACCTATTAAAGACGTATATCTTATAATTTCACTAAGTCAAGATCCATTAAGAACAAAAATTGTATGTGAGAATATTGAGATCAGCTGGATTAAGAAAAAGAACAAATTCCTAAGACAAAATCCATTAAAATAAAAGTACGTGAGACAATTATCTTAACCTGAAATCAACAATAAAAACAATTCTCAATATCATTCACTTTTTGGCCAAGAGCTGAAAAAACACAAGTATATAACACGGGGAGATAATTAACGCCAATTACCCGTACTAATGTAACAACAGAAACATTTCTAAGGATTTCAACCGCAGGAGTGACTTGATAAAAGGCATTTAAGAACCATAAAACACTAAAATAAATCGCACTTCCCATCAGCGTCCATCACACCTGGGTCCTTTGTTGAGACTTTAATAAATCCTCGCCATGTGTATGAATCAACAAGAATAACTTGGTATTTGCATTTATTTTTTTCCATGGGGAGGCTAATGGCCGGCCATTTGAACCTACCATTCCCTACACGGCGTAAAAATAAATGATTGACTCTGAGTGTGTTTGTATTAAGGTGGAAGTCAAGAAACAACCCTCAATCCCCTGCGGTCATTTTCGTCTGTGTTTACATAATTACCCCCAAGAATACCATCAGGTTTCTGGCTTCTTTATGGTTAGTCTAAGGAGGATTGGACTTAATAAGAAAGCACTTTGATTTAGTGTCGGGTTAGTCTAAGAGGTATTGGACATGATGAGAAATAAGTAACTGTGTGTTGGGTTAGTCTAAGAGGTATTGGACATGATGAGAAACAAGTAACTGTGTGTTGGGTTAGTCTAAGAGGTTTTGGACATGATGAGAAACAAGTAACTGTGTGTTGGGTTAGTCTAAGAGGTATTGGACATGATAAGAAACAAGCAACTGTATGTTGAGTTAGTCTAAGAGGTATTGGACATGATGAGAAACAAGTAACTGTGTGTTGGGTTAGTCTAAGAGGTATTGGACATGATAAGAAACAAGTAACTGTGTGTTGGGTTAGTCTAAGAGGTATTGGACATGATAAGAAACAAGTAACTGTGTGTTGGGTTAATCTAAGAGGTATTGCATTAGAGTCTTGAAAGGTATGATGTCGCAAGTCAGGATAAGAGTATAGTGATCCGGTTAATTTGATTTGCCTAAAGAGGGATTCGGTTCGCATCTTCAAGGATTTGAAGTCGTTCATCTAAATTAGAGAGAACAGAACTTCGTAAGTTGTTTAAATGAAAAAAGATTATATTGCGTTAAGGGGCAAGATAATACCTTAACGAGTCGCGTACAGTAATCTGAAACAGTGTACAATAATCAGGAACATTGTACAGTAATCTGAGACATTGTACAATAATCAAGCGCAATGTATAGTAATCTGACACAATGTACAGTAATCAGCCCCAATGTACAGTAATGGGAGACAATGTACAATAATCGGAGACAATGCAGAGTAATCGGAAACAATGGAGACAATATACGGTAATCAGAGACAGTGTACAGTAATCGGACACAATGTACAATAACCTGGAGACGATTTACAGTAACCTGGAGACGATGTACAGTAATCAGGCACAATGCATAGTAATCGAAAGCAGGTATCTTATGGAGCCATGTAGAGTAATTGAGGGAAGCACCAAAAAGACCGACTCCTCGCCCCCAAGAAAGTCAAGTCAAGTGAGGTGAGGTCAGGTCAGGTCAGGAAGGGGGTCGTTAGTCTAGGTAAGAACGGTAATCGGTTCGAGGTGTCGTGCATGTCGAGGGATATAGTAAGTATTATGCTCTGTTGATTTACTGTTAATGAGAACCTGAATGTTTTATGTAACCGTTCACCTGTAGCCTAAGACTGTAGTGGGTATGTAATTTGTATTTCTCCCTCGATCGTTTTGTAATAGAGAAAAAATAAAGAGTTTTGGTTACATTTACCTCGTTCTTTTTACAATCTTTCTTGTAAGCCTGACAAATTACAACAATGAATTTCAGTTACAAGAAGTATTATAACTTATTCTGCACCGATATTACCTTAGGAACATGAAATATATCAAAAAAATGTTGGAAATACCAGGAAATATTTAACCAAAATGCCGTAAACGCCGGTAATAATATATCATAAAAATACCTTAAACACTGGAAATATATCACAAAAATGCCATAAACACCGCAAATATTTAACGAAAATTACTTAAACACCGCAAATATTTGACCAAAATGCTTGGATAGAGGAAAAATTGTATAAGAAAAATAACCTTGCAATGACATATCTTATAATCGAGAAAATATCTAAATAAATAAATAAATAAATAAATAAATAATAAAAAACAAATAAATAACGTAACATGCATCAAAAACTACTACAAAAACCGTAAATAAAAAAAAAATATTGACAAAAGAAGTCTTCGATATGCAATCAGTAGTCTGGTATACCTGACCTGAGAGAGCGTGACCTTAAATAGGAAGACCTCCAGGTGAGACGGTGGTGGTTATTCATCTATTTCTGGTAATGAAGACCAGGCAGGTAGAGAGCTCAGGTGAGTGGTGATACTTGTGTGTGTGGTGGTGGTTGTAGTGTGTGTGTGGTGATGGTGGTAGTGTGTGTGTGTGTGTGTGTGTGTGCTGGGAAAGAAAGGTGGGGAAAAGGTGTTGAAGCGACATATAAAAAGAGAGAGAGAGACGAAATTGATAGATGGGTTGTTAAAAAGACAGGGGGACACGGAGAGAGGCAGGTGGACAGAAGTGGAAACAGAGACAAACTGAAAGAGAAAGAGACAAAATACAAAATATATAAAGGAAGGAGATAAAGAGAAATATCAAACAGGCAAACAGATAGAGAGGTTAAGAAAGAAAAGCAAGAGAAAGAAAACAGAAAGAAGAAAACGAGGGAGGGGGGAGACTAATATGCAATTGCCCGCGTCCGCTCGTCCAATCTTTCACAAATAATCGTAGGGTCATTAGGTGCTCCAGGATACCTTAACTCCGTACCCTAAAGACCTTCTAAATTTTGCAGGAGAAACACCCCTGTTTCGGTCAGGGGTTTTCCAACGTTTGTCTGTTTAAAACGCCTGAGAATTTTTTGTTGGCCGATGAGAAACGTCGCAGAATTTGGTGAAGGAAATTTTATTTTAAATGCTCTTCTGGACGGAAATAAATGGAAATACAGTATCCGTTTGAGGTATATTCTCGAACGGTTGCTATACATATACACAAAAAATTCATACACACACACACACACCCTTCCCCCACAAACAAACAAAAACGCAAAACACAAACAAATACACAAACCCTCTCCCACATACATAATAAAAGTTGCCCCTCGTGTTCCAGGATAGTCGGCTCTAGGGCCACCTAGGCGTGAATTTATTTAAGGTGTAGACGCTGTCGCCAACACAACAACCACACCATAAGTTAACGAGATGTATGGCCCAGTGTCAAGGAATACGATCCGAAAATCGTTTAACATATAGGCTTAATGAAAATTGTTCATAGTTTTTCCCTGCCAGGGAATCGAAATCGGGTCCACTCGCTTGCGAGGTTAGTATGCTGACCATTACACCACAGGTCGCCCCACATATATAACCACCACACACAAAAACACTCACCAACACACACACACACACACACCTATACACTGTGTTAGGCTTGTTTGTTTGGTTTTGAATTTGTTTGTTTGTTTGTATGTTTGTTGAGGTGCAAGTTGTTGGTAGAATGGTTGACGCTGACGGTGTAATAGTTGTTTGCTGTTGTTGGTGGTGGTTGTTTCTGTTGTTGTTATAACAGGTTTGCCCTCCCAATGCGTGTGTGACTCTTCCTATGACGTCGATCACGCCATGGTGTGCAAGAAAGGGGGCTTCATATGCATGAGGCATGACGAAGTAAGGGATCTCACAGCAAATATGTTGAAAGAAATCTGCTGTGATGTCAGGGTAGAACCGACGGACCTTCCATTGGACGGTGAGATTTTCCAACATAGGACTTCAAACACATCCAACGAAGCCCGAGTTGACGTCAGTGCTCGAGGATTCTGGACGAGGGTACAGAGAGCCTTCTCCCACATCAGGATTTTTGATTCCATGGCCGCATTTCACCGTAACTTAGCTCTCGATGCTGCACACTGGAGGAACGAGAACGACAAGATAAGGGCATACGGGGAGAAATTGCAGAACGTTGATCAAGGCAGCTTCACTCCTCTAGTGTTCACAACCTCTGGTGGGATGGGACCAAGTGCAAGATGCTTCT
>CAUDMG010003054.1:62500-72500 GCA_958450375.1 Homarus gammarus | reverse complement strand
GGTGCCTTGGGGGACGCCACAGGTGAGAGACTGAAAGGTGGAGACACTCCCTCGGAAGCGTACAGCTTGGCGTCGGTTACTGAGGAATTCTGTAAGCCATGGTACAAGACGTCTTCGAAACCCTAGGTCGATAGCTTTGTTGATGATTAAATTGTGGTCGACTAGGTGAAATGCCTTGGTGAAGTCAATGAAAGCGACAGCTACAGAAATTTTCTTTTTTTTCCAGATGGCAGTATATGTAGTCGAGAAAGCTGACAAGACAGTGAGTGGTGGAGGAAGTTTTCATATTACCAAATTGTTGAGGATCTACGGCGTCTGCATTATCAGCACAAGCCCAGTCAAACACAAAAACTTTCACAGTGTAAACTGGGTATTGGGGTGATTGCAATGGGTCGTAGCAGATTTATGGATTGTGGGCTGGTTGACTTGGGCACTGGTGACACATATGAAGTCTTCCAGATAGCTTGCTTGAGTGAGGGAAGCATTGTTGATGGAGCAGAGGGGTTTAGCTAGCTCCGGAGAGAACTCCTTGAAGAGTTTCATTGGTAAGTCAATGAGGGTGGTGGAGCGTTTTTACTTCAGTTTGTCCAGACGTTTTGCTACTTCAAATTCTTCTCCTAAGTCAGTGGGAAAGGGGGCTGGTAGGTAAGCAAGGAGATTGGTTGTGTAAAGCCGGGGGAGTGTCTGGCATATAGTAGCGAAATGGTTATTTGATTGTTCAGATGCATCAACATTAGTGACTGATGTTGGTCTGCTTCAGGTGTTGCAATTTGGTTGGGTATTGAGACTTCTTTGCAGTGCATAATTTCGAGGATGACTCAGTTGCGAAAGGACCCGTAGCGGTTGTGGTCATTGAGATAAGAGGCTCTGTCTCTCTGTTGCATAAGTCTTTTGATCATAGTTGTGATCCAGAGCAAGTCAGCTGGGTGAGATCTGACGGATTTCTCGGGGAAGAAGTGGTGGTGAGCTTCCGTGGTGGTGTTGGTATAATTTATCCATTTAGTGTCCACGTCATCCACACTAAGTACTTCAGTCCAGGGATGGTGAACTATCCACTGCCCGAAGAGACGCAGTGCAGAGTCAGTAATCGGCCTGTAGGTCTTGATGTAGGGTATCTGTACTTGAGTGGGAGTGGCAGCTGGGGACCAGAGCACTGATAAGTGTGTGCTACACTCGATAGGAGGCAATGGTTAAGGTGTGTGTGTGTGTGTGTGTGTGTGTGTGTGTGTGTGTGTGTGTGTGTGTGTGCGGGTTGGTGTGTGACTGTTTGTGTGCTGGAGTGTTTATGTATGTGTGTATGTATGTGTGTGTGTGGATGTGGGGGGAGGGTTGTGTGTTGGAGTGCGTGTGTGTGTGTGTGTGTGTGTGTGTGTGTGTGTGTGTGTGTGTGTGTGTGTGTAATGAAAATAATAATACTAATAAACGGTTTATTGAAAAAGTTTGCAGCCCGAAGGCTGAAAATATACATTGGACATAAATGACTTATTACATACATTGGTGGTTTAACAAAAGCCTTCATTAGAGAAAGGTGAAGGAACATACAGTGAACATACAGATTAATGTTTACACACGTAGATCATGTGAGTGTGTGTGTGTGTGTGTGTGTGTGTGTGTGTGTGTGTGTGTGTGTGTGTGTGTGTGTGTGCTGGAGTGCGTGTTTATGTGTGTGTGTGTGTGTGTGTGTGTGTGTGTGTGTGTGTGCGTGTGTTTTGTGTGTGTGTGTAATAATAATAATAATAATAATAATAATAATAATAATAATAATAATAATAATAATAAACGGTTTATTGAAAAAGTTTGCATCCCGAAGGCTGAAAATATACATTGGACATAAATGACTTATTACATACATTGGTGGTTTAACAAAAGCCTTCGTTAGAGAAAGGTGAAGGAACATACAGTGAACATACAGATTAATTTTTACAGTGGTGGTCACGTAGATCATGTGAGCTGAGGTGTTGAACAGCAGACACGTAGTGTAGTAACTTCCTCACAGATGGCGTTATGAGGGGCATCACGTGGAGTAGTAGTTCCCTCACAGGTGGTGTTATGAGGGGCTTGACGTGGTGTAGTAAGTCCCTCACAGATGGTGTTACGAGGGGCCTGATGATGTAGTAGTTACCTCACAGATGGTGTATGAGGGGCCTGGTGATGTAGTAATTCCCTCACAGATGGTGTTATGAGGGGCCTGATGTGGTGTAGTAATTCCCTCACAGATGGTGTAATGAGGGGCATCACATGGCGTAGAACTTCCCTCACAGATGGTGTTATGAGGGGCATCACGTGGTGTAGTAATTCCCTCACAGATGGTGCTATGAGGAACTTTACATGATGCTGAAGCAACTCATTCACTACGTGGTGTCGTAGCATCATGGGGACACCACGTGGTCAGTTGTCACAGGACTTCACTCACTCAAGTGGGTGAGGTGTGGTCCCAGGCTTCTCTATCGTGGAGTCTCAGGGGAATTATCACTAGGTACCTGGGACCTCACTGTGTGAAGGTTAGCTTGGGTAAGACTCAACTGCCGAGTTGTTTTTCACTGACTTAAGCACTGTTCACGACTATTCAACACTGGTTCCATTCCTTTCCCAAATGAAATAGTAACTTCTGGCGAGAACTTGTTGAGGTACATGGACAGGGCCTTTTGTGGTAAAAACAAAAATAGGATGAGGGTGTGTTTGCCAGGAGCTGGGGTGGGGGATATAATTGACACAATGGACAATATCTTGTCTGGTAATGGGAACAAACCCATTATCTGCCTCAGTGCAGGAGGCAATGATATTGGCCGGTGTAGGAGCGAGGAGCTTCTTGATAAGTTCAATGCAGCTATAGATCGCATTAGGACTAAGGGAGGGATCCCTATCATATGCTGTGTCCTGCCTAGAAGGAGAGTTGGCAGTGAATGGTTGTCAAGGGCAGTTGGTGTCAACGACCGTCTTGACAGATATTGCAAGTCAATATCAGTCCCATTCATTGACAACTGGGACAACTTCTATGGCAGAAGGGACCATTATGCTAGGGATGGGGTGCACCTGTCTAGGGATGGAGTAGCAACCCTGGCTGGGGCTCTAGAGGGGGCAGTTCAAAAGATATCGAAGTCTTAAAACTGCTAGGAGAACATATGAGCACGGGGGTGGAGGAGACTGCAGTGGGAGCGGGTAAACAAAGTGAAAGATTAAAGGGAATAGTGTTAGGAATGATGACAAAACTAAATTAGACAGGGAGTTTAAAACTAAACGCGATAAGGGGAGGACTCAGAACACGACTAACTTAAATGTATACTACGCGAAAAGTAGAAGTATGAGAAACAAAATGGATGATATTAGGGCCTTGGTATGTACCGAAAAAATCGATATAATTGCATTCACTAAAACATGGATCAACCTAGACACACGTGAGTTACCAGTCGAACACCAAATTGCGGGTTACAAACTGTTCCATACCGATAGGCAGACCAGGAAAGGAGGCGGAGTAGCAATCTATGTTAGTGATAATCTGAAGTGTGAAATAAATAAGGAAATAAAAACTGAGAGGAATACAGAAACAATTTGGATAGAATTAAGCGACGGTTGGGAAAAATTAATCACAGGAGTAATATATAGACCTCCCAATCTTGATAGAGTCAATGAGTGACTTATCTGGGATGAAATGCGCAGGGCTTCCATACACAACAAAGTCTGTATAGTAGGCGACTTTAACCTTGGCCAAATAGATTGGACTGACCTTACGGGTAACTCAGAATCAGAGGATTTTCTCGAGACGATCCAGGACTGTTTCCTAAGTCAACATATACCCGAACCCACACGGGGTAATAATATACTCGATTTAGTTCTGTCGAACAGAGAAAACCTTATTAGCAATGTCGAGGTAGGGAACGAACTTGCAAACAGCTATCACAAAAAAATTCAATTCCAGTTAGATTTTCAGGGCAGACGTAAGGAAAATTCCACTAAAGTACCAGATTTCAGAAGGGCAAACTTTGACAATTTAAAGAGGCAGCTGAGAGAGGGGGTGTCGCGCTTGGCCGTGAACCTGACAGATGACACCGACCTGATAACGAGATCTGAGATTGCCGAGTTCCACGACAATTTAAATAGTGAGTTACTTAATGCACAAAGGAAGAACATACCATACAATAAACTCAGATCAGACAACAATGACCCTAAATGGATAAATAATTATTTAAAGACCATCATTGGCCAAAGGAAGGCTATAGGTAGAAGGATAAAGCGTGGCGAAATTTACCTCCACGATTATTACAAGATATTGGCGAGTAGGGTTAAAACCGAGATAAGGAAAGCCAAGAGGAATAATGAGGTAAGGATAGCAAGGGAGGCAAAGGCAAATCCTAAAGGATTCTACCAAATGTATCAAACTAAAACACGAGAAAAGATTGGACCAATACGGTCAGATACCGGCGAGCTAACTGATAATGACGGAGAAATAAGCAATAATTTGAATAAATATTTTTCAACAGTTTTCACCACCGAAAATTTAATCATGATACCCGAGGCACCGACTCTATTCAGAGATAGAGAAGAAAACAAATTAAGCGAGATAGTAGTGACTAGTAACGATGTTAGTAAGCAAATAGACAAACTAAAGCCTAATAAGTCACCTGGTCCCGACGAGATATTTGCCAGAGTATTAAAGGAATGTAAGGAAGAGCTTAGTATGCCCTTAGCAAAGTTGTTTAACATGTCCTTAAAAACAGGTGAAATACCAGAATCCTGGAGGATAGCGAATGTAATACCGATTTTCAAGGAGGGGGATAGATCACTATCCTCTAACTACAGCCCAATCAGTCTAACATCAATAGTAGGCAAATTACTGGAAGCAATCATTTCAAACTCTATTCGAAATCATCTGGAGAAGCACCGATTTATCAATGATTCCCAGCATGGCTTCACAAGCGGACGTTCTTGCCTAACTAATATATTAACATTCTTTTCATCACTTTTCGAATCGGTGGACGAGGGGCACAATTATGATGTGGTATATCTCGACTTTAGCAAAGCCTTCGACAGAGTCCCCAACGAAATACTAATTAGAAAGGTAGAAGCTCATGGCATCAAAGGTGACATCCTTAAATGGATTAGGGCGTGGTTACAGGACAGGAAACAGCGAGTGAGCATTAACGGCACTTAGTCCCATTGGAGCAACGTCACAAGTGGAGTTCCCCAAGGCTCAGTACTTGGACCATTATAATTTATTATATACATAAACGACATAGATATCGGCATAGACAGCAACATAAGTAAATTTGCTGATGACTGAAGGTTCCAAGTGTTCCCTGAAGAATGCAGTGATGGGTAGGGAAACACCGGGTAACACTGAAGTCCATTTATTCGGATAGGAGAAATACAAGTGGTGACTAGCGTGTCCCATGCACGGCTCACGAAGTCAGACTGAGACTGCCTTGCCATATGGCAGCCTCGGGGCAATGGTGCCACATAACACGTGCAGTGTTGCCATGTAATCATATATATAAATGCTACTCCGCACAGTAGCTTATTTACAAGATTGCTACTTGGCACAGTAGCATAGATACATAACCTACATCTCCCTCCCCCCCTCACACTCATAGTCTTTGTCTTGAGCGGACTTCTTAGTCCTAAGTCGCTCCGAGCGTCGAGGTGCACTGTGGGGCGGATCCTCGTGAGGTGTAGGGGACTCGTCCTCGGTCAGGGCGCCAGCAGCAGGGGGTGGGACTGGCCGGAGGAAGCGGCGGTTCCTCCACCAGACACGGCCGCTCGGCATCCTGACCTTGTAGTCCCGCGACCGGCCGACGCCCATCACTATGCCCACCTTGTCCCAACGTGTCGTCGTCGGGTCCTGGACGCGGACAAGGGCACCAATCTCCAGCGGCTGAAGAGGGCGGGCACGGTCGTCATACCGAGCCTTGGCGTCCTGGGCACGTGTAGCGGCGCGGCGGTAGCAGCTCTCGGCTCTGGTCTGCCACTCCTTCGCAAAGGCCTTGGCGAGTGCAGGAATGCAAGAGCGGAGAAGGTGACCATACAGGGTCTGGGCAGGGGAGCGCCCTGTGTGGGTGGGAGTATTACGTAACTCCAGGAGTCCTTTGTCAAACGCCTCACAGTCTATGTTGCCTGAAGGGGCCACCTTGATGATGAGGTGCGTGACTGTCTTGACCGCAGCCTCAGCATGGCCGTTTGACTGTGGGTAGTGGGGTGTTGACACGATGTGGCGGACTCCCCAACGCTCCAGGAATCCTGTGAAGTCCCGGCTGGTGAACTGTGGCCCACCTTCCGTCCGCAGATGTACGGGGACGCCCAGGTCACGAAAGAGGTGCCGGAAGTGGCGAATGGTGGCCGCGGACGTCGTGTCCGAGCCACAGATTACCACCACAGGCCAGCCATAGAGTCGGTAGGCGAAAACTAGGAAATGTTTCCCAGCTGTGCTGAAGAAATCAGCCAACACGGACTCGAAGGACCTGGTGGGTTCGTCGTCGCACAAGACGGACTCCTGCTGTTGACTGGGCTGCATGATCTGGCACGGCTCACAGGTACGGACCGTATTGACGATATCCGCGTCAATGCCGGGCCAGTACACAGCCTGCCTTGCGCGGCGCTTGGTGGCCTCTGCTCCACGATGGCTGTCGTGTAAACGGGCCAGAACGCGACGAAGGAGAGCTGCAGGGACAACCACACAGGCACCGTACAGGACGAGGTCCCCATCTGCGTAGAGGTCCTCACGTATCTTCCAATACGGGCGTAGGGCGTTGTACAGGTCAAAACGGTCGCGAGGGAACCCAGTCCTCACACTCTCCAAGAGCTGAGTGTAGGAGGGGTCGTCGCGTGCCGCGGTCCGTAGTTCCTCAAGGGCCAGATCGCTGTCGGGTGACGACACTGAGGCCTGGGTGCTGGCGAAGGACTGTACGGCCTGCAAGGTGACGATGTTGCTGACGGAGAAACCGGCCTCGGTGCTGAGCATCTCGTCTTCAGGTGTTGGGCGGCTGACTGGGGAGCGGGAGAGGGCATCCGGGATGCACAACTCCTTACCTGCGCGCCAAGCTACCCAGCATATTCCAGTTAATGATGATATTTGGTAACTTGTTCCACTCATCAACTACTCTGTTTCCAAACCAGTGTTTACCTATTTCACGCCTAAATCTAAATTTGTCTAATTTAAAACCATTGTTACGAGTTCGCTCCTGGTTGGATAGTATGAGTACCTTTGTAATGTCCCCTTTGTTTAGCCCTGACTTCCACTTATACACCTCTATCAGCTCGTCCCTCGCTCTACATCTCTCGAGGGAGTGCAAATTAAGATGCTTTAACCTGTCCCTATACTCAAGGTTCCTAATTCCCTGGGATTAGTCTTGTCATTCTCCTCTGAATTCTTTCCAATGATTCTATATCCATTCTGTAATACGGTGACCAGAACTGAACTGCGTAATCCAGGTGTGGTCTCACAAGAGCAAGATACAGTTTTAGGATGACCTCGCTAGTCTTGTAACTAACACTCCTTTGTATGAACCCATGTACTTTATTAGCCTTGTTACGAGCAAAATCACATTGTTTACTTGGCTTAAGGTTCCTACTTATCATTACCCCTAAATCTCTCTCGCAGTCGGATTTCTCTATGGCATCGTTGTTCATCTGGTATCTGGTTTCCCTGTTTACATCTCCTATACTGAGTACTTTACATTTGTCCACGTTGAATTTCATCTGCCATTTTTCAGACCATTCTAAAAATTTGTTTAGATCTTCCTGTAGTTTTGCTGAGTCCTCGTCAGATTAAATAACACCTCCTACTTTAGTATCATCAGCAAATTTACTTATGTTGCTGTCTATGCCTATATCTATGTCGTTTATGTATATAATAAATAATAATGGTCCAAGTACTGAGCCTTGGGGAACTCCACTTGTGACGTTGCTCCAATGGGACTTAGTGCCATTAATGCTCACTCGCTGTTTCCTGTCCTGTAACCACGCCCTAATCCATTTAAGGATGTTTCCTTTGATGCCATGTGCTTCTACCTTTCTAATTAGTCTTTCGTGGGGGATTCTGTTGAAGGCTTTGCTAAAGTCGAGATATACCACATCATAATTGTGCCCCTCGTCCACCGATTCGAAAACTGATGAAAAGAATGTTAATAGATTAGTTAGACAAGAACGTTCGCTTGTGAATCCATGCTGGGAATCATTGATCAATCAGTGCTTCTCTAGGTGATTTCGAATAGAGTTTGAAATGATTGCTTCCAGTAATTTGCCTACTATTGATGTTAGACTGATTGGGCGGTAGTTAGAGGATAGTGATCTATCCTCCTTCTTGAAAATCGGTATTACATTCGCTATCCTCCAGGATTCTGGTACTACACCTGTTTTTAATGATATGTAAAACAACTTTGCTAAGGGCATACTAAGCTCTTCCTTACATTCCTTTAATACTCTGGCAAATATCTCATTGGGACCAGGTGACTTATTAGGCTTTAGTTTGTCTATTTGCTTACTAACATCGTTACTAGTCACTACTATCTCGCTTAATTTGCTTTCTTCTCTATCTCTGAATAGAGTCGGTGCCTCGGGTATCATGATTAAATTTCCTGTGGTGAAAACTGTTGAAAAGTATTTATTCAAATTATTGCTTATTTCTCCGTCATTATCAGTTAGCTCGCCGGTATCTGACCGTATTGGTCCAATCTTTTCTCGTGTTTTAGTTTGATACATTTGGTAGAATCCTTTGGGGTTTGTCTTTGCCTCCCTTGCTATCCTTACCTCATTATTCCTCTTGTCTTTCCTTATCTCGGTTTTAACCCTACTCGCCAATATCTTGTAATAATCGTGGAGGTAAATTTCGCCACGCTTTATCCTTCTAACTATAGCCTTCCTTTGGCCAATGATGTTCTTTAAATAATTATTTATCCATTTAGGGTCATTGTTGTCTGATCTGAGTTTTTTGTATGGTATGTTCTTCCTTTGTGCATTAAGTAACTCATTATTTAAATTGTCGTGGAACTCGGCAATCTCAGATCTCGTTATCAGGTCGGAGTCATCTGTCAGGTTTACGGCCAAGCGCGATACCCCTCTCTCAGCTGCCTCTTTAAACTGTCAAAGTTTGCCCTTCTGAAATCTGGTACTTTAGTGGAATTTTCCTTACGTCTGCCCCTGAAAATCTAACTGGAATCTAATTTCTTTGTGATCGCTGTTTGCAAGTTCGTTCCCTAGCTCGACATTGCTAATGAGGTTTTCTCTGTTCCACAGAACTAAATCGAGTATATTATTACCCCGTGTGGGTTCGGTTATATGTTGACTTAGGAAACAGTCCTGGATCGTCTCGAGAAAATCCTCTGATTCTGAGTTACCCGTAAGGTCAGTCCAATCTATTTGGCCAAGGTTAAAGTCGCCTACTATGCAGACTTTGTTGTGTATGGAAGCCCTGCGCATTTCATCCCAGATAAGTCGGTCATTGACTCTATCAAGATTGGGAGGTCTATATATTACTCCTGTGATTAATTTTTCCCTACCGTCGATTAATTCTATCCAAATTGTTTCTGTATTCCGATCAGTTTTTATTTCCTTATTTATTTCATTGGGGAATGGGTTTCGATTTACAAATAATATACAAATAACATAAGTGATACAAATAAGATGTATAATAACTAGGTGGGGAAAAGCTCAAACTACAGGGTATTTCAACATAGTGACAGTGCAAAAAGTAGGATTTACTGGGAGTGAATACACTGGTTTATTACAAGTTAATGATAATTTTTACAATGGTTGGGACTGGGCTGTTGTTATAGCGATCGGTTCGTTCTCATATGGGCTGGATGCGGTTGTGGTGTCGAACAGCAATTCTCGGACGAGCGATCTCAGGTGGTAGTAGGAGGCGGTGTCGAGGATTGTGTAGAAGCTTCTCACCAAATTTGCAGATGAGGTCGTGGTGATGGTCAATGAGAGCCGAAAGGGTCAGTGTGTTGAACGCTTCTTGATATGTGGAGTAGGAAGGGGAGAGAATAATTTTCCATGCCCTCTTTTG
>CAUDMG010003054.1:30000-57500 GCA_958450375.1 Homarus gammarus | reverse complement strand
ATTTCCGGGTCATTTTCATCAAACCAGTCCTGGTTTATTCATTCGATCTGGCCGAGGGTCTCACTGCATATTTTTGTCATAACAGTGTTGAGAATATATTATTCGGTATTAGGATTTGCGTTGTTTGCTTTTGGGTTGTTTATCAGCCTATGTACGATCTGCTCTCTGAGAGTATGTTCTATCGCTGGATCCTCCAGAAGCTTAGTGCTAAAACATTTTCTGGAAGCTTGCTGCCTCCGCCGTTTTGAGGCGACGTGAAGTGAGAGCTTGGCTCTGACGAGCCAATGATCACTGTCGCAGTGCTCTGAGTCACGCATGGCTCGGGTGATGAGGAAATCTTGGCGACCTCTTTCTCTGACATTGATGTAGTAAATGAGATGCCAGTGTTTGGATCGTAGGGTGTTGCCACGATCCCTTGAACTTGTCGGCCTGCCTAAACAAGGTATTAGTGATAGTGAGGTTGTTTGCAGCACACTTGCTGAGGAGTAGTATGGCGTTGGCATTACACTTGCCTAGTCCATTTCCCGTTATAATTCTATGCCAAATGTCAGTATCTCTGCCAACTCTGGCATTGAAGTCATCTAGGAGCACAACCTTATTTTCTCTAGGGAAAGAGGTTAGCACTCTGTCAAGGTCGGCATAAGAGGCCTCCTTGATGTTATTCTCTGCATCCTATGTTAGGACGTATGCACTGATGATAAAGGCATGACGTAAGTGATTCAATGGGACTCGGAATGTCATGAGGCGCCCGTTGATCCCAACAGGCATTTCAGTTAGCCTATGTAGGATGCATAGGCGGATGGCAAAGCCAACTCCATAAATGTGGTTTCCCTCCTCAGCAGGCTTACCCTTCCAGAAGAAGGTATAGCCAGACCCCATTCTGTGAGTCGACCCTCATCTGGGAGCTGGCACTCACTGTTGGCTGCTATGTCAATGTTATACCTAGCCGGCTCTTTTGCCACAAGGGCGTTTCTTTTTTTTTTCAGCACGCTCATTTGTGCCAGTATCCAGGAGGGTCCAGACATTCCATGCACACACACTATAAGAGGTTGCATAAATGCTGGGTTTTTTTTAGATCTGTGATTATAATTGTGAATTCGACCGCATAAGGATGACCTTACTGGGTGAGGTTGCCCAATCAGGTTGGTTCTGTAGCGTACCCTTTCCAGCCCACTCCCCCTGTGGGGTGAGCAGAGTTGCTCCTAGAAAGGGCTGCTCAATCGCACAGACAGGACCGGAGTGTACTGCTGCCTAGATCCCAGTGCATAAACGACCATCTTATTTATACCGCCCATGTGCAGAGTTGTAACTGGAGACTCCCGGCTGTCATCTCTGCCTGTCCTCGTCGCCACTCGTCCATCGCCATCGGAATTTTGGGAGAAAAGGCGTTTTGATGATGATGAGAAGTATGATGAGCTGGTTGATGACTGTGCGTGAGTTGATTTATGTGGTGAGGCAGGAGCACAGGCTACAACCACACATCTTGGCTCTACCTTTTCCTGATCCAGTGGTGCAAGTTTTGCAACGACTAGGGAGAGGGAGAGTTGCAATTCACTGCCGATAGCCCAGTTTGTTGGGTTTCGCCTTAGTAGCCTGTCCATCATGCATTGCCTTCGTCCGCCAGTGTAGCCGTTGGGTTTCCATGTTGGTCACCTCTTCCGCCATACCGCCGCCGAGGTCTTGCTGGAGCTGTGTAAGCACATCTGCCTGATGCGGGGCTCCACAGCAGATTTTTCAATCAAGGTTTACTCCCGTAGCCTTATAGCTGCCAAGGTTAATCCGCAAGGCAGCGGGGCAGTGTTTGGTAGGCACCTGGACTTGTCCATATGCCAGTGGGCCAATGTGCCGTCCCTCTGGGGCCGACTGCTGCTTAGGGATCCCCTGCTGGTCTAGCCTGGGCCCACGAGGCACCAAGTTACCGTGTGTTGCCACAAGTAAGCACAGTAGGAGTCTTGATGGTGAAGAGGCTGTGTACTGGCGGGGGAGGACTTATGCAAATTTGCTTCCCTGTTCGAAACGAGGGCTAGCCAGCGGCGGTAGCTGATAGCGAGAAGAGTTAAGCAGTACTTGCACCTTAACACTAACATAATGCTGCCACACTAGACGCATTGCACCACCCTATGCACACATGCTACTACTACTACTTTGCTGTCACTCGGAATCGAGTATGACGATCATCCAGCTATGGCAAAATGATATGGGTTATTAGGGATGTCACCTAGGTTAGTGAGTTTTGAGGTGACTAAAGAGGCCCATACGGGACCGGCAGCGTCGTCCACATTCGTTGAACATGTGGAGGGTTGCCTCTAGTGCGGGAGGGGCGGTGAGAGCGTCTTTCCGACGTTGGCGCTTATCTGTCTCGGTTTGCAGTCGGGTAAGCTCAAAAGTATTGACACCTTCTTGTGTGCTGTTCCTCAAAGCGTTACAATATGGAATAATCGTCTCCCAGGTGAGGCGGTCGATGTGGCACCTTTTCAAGTTTGTCTTAAGACTATCTTTATACCTCTTCAATTGCCCGCCAGCGTTACGTTTACTATTCGTTAGGTGACTGTAAAGTAGCTGCTTTGGCAGTCTACTGTCGTCCATGCGGGTAACATGGCCAGTCCAACGTAGTTGTTCATGGATAATGGTAGTCTCGATGCTCCTACAGTTGGTGTCAGCAAGAATGCTAGCTTTTGTTCTCTTGTCTTCCCAGGGAACTCGGAGGATGGAACGTAGACTACGTTGGTGAAAGTTTTCAAGTGCCTTGAGGTGCTTCCAGTATGTGACTCATGTCTCACTGCCAGAGAGTAGGGTGGGCAAGACCACTGCTCGATATACGTGCAACTTTATGGATAATCTCAGTTACCTACAGCTGAAGACACGATCACACACACACACACACACACACACACACACACACACACACACACAACAACAAAATAAAAATAAAAAATCCCAGCAAAATCGACCCCAGGGTGACTTTTATTTTACCTCTGGTAAATGAAATCACAAATCCACACAGGAAATGGCCGACCCTAGTGACTCCGACGTAATCACTACACCGCTGTCTCGCTGTCTCCGTGCTTGATGCCTCACGTACACACACACACACACACCAGACCCCCGGCCATTAGTGTGTGTGTGTGTGTGTGCTTGTGTGTGTGTGTGTGTGTGTGTGTGTGTGTGGTTGTGTGTGACCCAGCGACTGAGAGAACTTGTTGCTGGCTGTGTCTGTGATCTGAGCTCCTAGGACTATCTGTGTGAGTCTGTGAAGTATGTTAGTTACCACTAAGTCTGTGAACTTCAGTCATATATCTTGGAATATGTCAGATTTTTCGAGCTTTATTGTCGGTACGAGGCAATATTGTTTTCTGTGAGTCTGTGAACTATGTTACTTACAGTTTGTTATATGATCTTAGATGTTTAAAGAAAATGTTCAGGCCTGTTGGTGTATGCCTGTGGTCTGTGTTCCAGGCTGTCTGTAACGTCTGTAAAAGGTTACTGGGTTCTGTATCTGTGAAATGTGTCTGCTACCGATGATTCCGTTATATTTGTAATATATAATAAATAGTGACAGATCTGTTGGCTGTGTATGTCAAGGGTTCGTCTATATATATATATATACATATATATATATATATATATATATATATATATATATATATATATATATATATATATATATATATTATATATATATATATGTATGAGTCTGTTAGTGTCTGCTAAACCTGGAACCAAGAGTGCCAACATAACCAACAGAATCACAGAACCAACAGAATCATCATAAACAACAGAAACAAATAACCAACAGAATCACAACAGAACTAGTGGATGAGGGAACAATAAAATGGATTCCAGGTCAAATATCTCCCGTAGGTTGCTGACTATTATACTCTCTCTCTCTCTCTCAATCACGCCACATCTTCCAGTAAGGTCAATTTTCCTAAAGCCAAAGAGAAACTTAATATAGCAGACAGCCCCACCTTCATCACCCACCACTAGTTTTACCCGCGTCACAACCTGTCATCCGCTTCCGCTACTCACTATTAGTGTTCCCCTGTCGCTCATCCCTATCAAAAAACCCTGTCACCCTTGCTCGTCACTCATCCCTGTTAATCGCCTCCGTCACTTACCACCAGTTTTACCCCCAGCCACTCGTCCCCGTTACTTCCCAGCCCCCGTCACTCACCATCAATTTTACCTACTGTCAGTCGCAGCTGTCACTCGCCATCAGTCTCGTCTCCTCTCACCAAATTGACTTAGGGAGTGATGGAGGACGCTTCAACTAGGGCGCCTTAACTTGAACGCTGCAAGTCCAGGATCAAAGTTATCCAGCTTGGACTACCTAGATGGGATAGAGGGACTCAGTACTGGGAGTCTTCATTTAACGTCGAAAAATACGACTTTAAACGAAACGACGTTTAAACGAATAAAGTTTTCCTTTAAGAAATAGCATACATAGGGGAGAGGAGTTGGCGCTGCAGTCCATTTTTCAGTTTCATAATCACTCACAAATTTATGCCAAAAACTGGCGCACAGCGATGGACTGGTAGAGTAGTATTAGTGTTCACTGAACTGTATGAAGCGTTAGAATCTGTCCTAATGTTAGTCTTAACTTCGTAATTCTTAAGAAATGGCATGATTAAATCACAAAAGGTAAATTATATTGGAACTTAGCATACGAAACACATGACAAATAAATGTAGAGTAATTTAATATTTCCCCAAACTATTCTAAATATTCATGAATCTAAAAAAATCTTAGGACATAATTGTGTGTATGTGTGTGTGTGTGTGTAAAACAATATCATGCCGACAAAACTTAACCCAAAAATGTCTTCACATCAATGTACAGTGTTTCAAATCATTATTTCGTAAACTGTCCTAAAAAAAATCGTAAAAGTTGCAATATTCACAAATCTGTAATAAATATACAGTACATATAAAATAAAATAAGGAACAGGTGCACCGTTAGGGCAGGTAGACCAAGTCGTCAATGTAGTGTAAGAAACAAAAGCTGGTTTGGACAAAGTGTGGAGCGTCAGAGGAGTTTGACAGTCAGGTCAAACGACAGCAAGAGTCATTTTCCTTTGTCAGTGTAATGGGTTGTGCTGAGTGAAGCGTCGACCAGAGTGTGTCAGAGGATACGGTTGCTTGTTAAATGAAGACCTAACCTAACCTAATCACACCCGCCAGGATTCGAACCCACGGCCCTCGAGCCCATGACTGTGACCGGGGAACGCTACCTCTGGACCACCAGGATACTAAAAGCTGTCCTAGACTCTGTTATATTTCACACAAAGCCTGTTCAACGAGCTTATGGCGCAGTGAACCTCTAATGGGGACTACCTGTATCACGTAGGTGGTCGGTCAGAGGAACGTTTTACCAAATCCGGCTTTGAAACAGGAGGATCCATATATATTTCATTAGCCCAATAAAGTCACAGTCATAGGCCGTGGGTTCGAATCCTGGCGGGTTGAGGTGTTGCTTGTATGTAGAAGTCCGCGTGCTTTATTGGGCTAATGAAATATATATATATATATATATATATATATATATATAACCTTGGGCCACTGACAAATAAATTTATGCAACATATTATCAGTTTTGAACTGACCATCACTAAGGTTTACTAATTTTAATTCGTTAATCAAACTAGCTTCAACCAGAAGTCTTTCTGTGACACAAGATGATTTGAATACTTCTAAGCTTTTTTCCCAAGCAATGGGATGATTATAATTCCTAACATGAACGAACAGGGCACTGCTTTCAGATGCTGTTCTGATATTGTATTTATGTTGTCTGATTCTGAGCTGCAACGTTTTTCCTGTCTGTCCTACATAATTTCCATTACATTTGCTACATGGAATACAATAAACACTTCCATTTACATTCAAACTTGGGCTATTTTTTATTAACATATTGGTAATGGTTTAGTCATACTTGAAAACAACATTAATATTTAGTAGTTTAAGTGACCGAACTAACGGGACAAATTCATTACGATAGGGCAGAGTCAAAATATTCTTAAGTGTAGGAATTTGCCTGGTTTGAGAGGAATGAAAGGATTTTTTAGCCCTTTTTAAAACAATGATCAACAAACAGAAGGGTACCCAAGTTTTTGTGCAATGGAACGAATGTGTTTCAATTCATCATCAATAAATTCAGCGTCACAAATACGCAGACATCTTAAGAACATAGCGGAAAAAACTGACATTTTTGTAGACTCCAGGTGATTCGATAAAAAGTGTATGAAACTGTCTACCTATGTGGGCTTTCTGTATACCTTAAATTTGTAGTTTTGGCCATTTCTCATGATAAGCATATCAAGGAATAGAAGGGATCCATTTATTTCTCTTTCAATTTTGAATGTGATACTTGGGACAACATCATTAAGGTTGTCTTAAAATACCAATGGGTCACTGTTTCTAGGTCAAAGACAAAGAACATCATCTACATATCTATAGTGAGGGGGTTATAAAGTGAGGGAGGGAGTTATATAGAGGAAGTTATATAGTGAGGAAGGAGTTATATAGTGAGGAAGGAGTTATATAGTGATAGAGGGAGTTATATAGTGAGCGAGGGAGTTATATAGTGAGGGAGGGAGTTATTTAGTGAGGGAGGAAGTTATATAGTGAGGGAGGGAGTTATATAGTGATTGAGGGAGTTATATAGTGAGGGAGGGAGTTATACAGTGAGGGAGGGAGTTATGTAGTGAGTGAGGGAGGGAGTTATATAGTGAGGGAGGGAGTTATATAGTGAGGGAGGGAGTTATATAGTGAGGGAAGAAGTATATAGTGAGGGAGGGAGTAAAAGAGTGATAAAGGAGTTATATAGTTAGGGAGGAAGTTTTAGGGTGAGGGAGGGTGTTATAGAGTGAGGGAGGAAGTTATATAGTGAGGAAGGAGTTATATAGTGAGGGAGGGGGTTATTTAGTGAGGGAGGAAGTTATATAGTGAGAGAGGGAGTTATTTAGTGAGGGAGGAAGTTTTATAGAGGTGAAGGGTGTTATATAGTGAGGGAGGGAGTTATATGGTGAGGGAGGGAGTTATATAGTGAAGAAGGAGTTGTATAGTGAGAGAGGGAGTTACATAGTAATGAAGGGAGTTATATAGTGAGGGAGGGAGTTACATAGTGATGAAGGGAGTTATATAGTGAGGGAGGGAGTTACATAGTGATGAAGGGAGTTATATAGTGAGAAAGGGAGTTATATTGTGAGGAAGGAGTTATAGTGATGGAGGGACTTATCTAGTGAGGGAGGGAGTTATATAGAGGGAGGAAGTTATAGAGTGAGGGAAGGAGTTATATAGGGGAGGAAGTTATATAGTGAGGGAGTGAGTTATAAAGAGGGAGGAAGTTATATAGTGAGGGAGGGAGTTATATAGAGCGAGGAAGTTATATAGTGAGGGAGGGAGTTATATAGAGGAAGTTATATAGTGAGGGAGGGACTTATATAGTGAGGGAGGAAGTTATATAGTGAGGAAGAAGTTATTTAGTGAGGGAAACAGTTATATAGTGAGGAAGGAGTTATATAGAGAGGGAGGGAGTTATATTGTGAGGGAGGGAGTTATATAGTAAGGGAGGGAGTTATATAGTGAGGGAGGGAGTTATATAGTGAGGGAGGAAGTTATAGAGTAAGGGAGGGAGGGAGATATAGAGTGAAGGGGGAAGTTATATAGTGAGGAAGAGTTATATAGTAATGGAGGGAGCTATATAATGATGGTGGAAGTTATATAGTGAGGAAGGACGTTATATAGTGAGGGAGGGAGTTATATAGTGAGGGAGGGAGTTATATAGTGAGGAAGGAGTTATATAGTGAGGGAGGGACTATATAGTGAGGGAGGGCATTATATAGTGAGGAATGAGTTATATAGTGAGGGAGGGAGTTATATAGTGAGGGAAGAAGTTATATGGTGAGGGAGGGAGTTATATAGTGAGGGTAGGAGTTATATAGTGAGGGAGGGAGTTATTTAGTGAGGGAGGGAGTTATATTGTGAGGGAGGGAGTTATATAGTGAGGGAGGGAGTTATAGAGTGAGGGAGGGAGTTATATAGGGAGGGAGGGAGAACTCATCACCCTGACCCGAGTATCAACATCAGCAACAGGTGAGGCAATTACTGTTTATGACACCACCCGCTGTTTACCTGATGAGAGATACAGTATGTTAGGAGGAGAGGAGAGGAGAGGAGAGAAAAAATTAAAGGAAGGAAGAAAAGCGTTAGGGAGATATTATAAAAAGGGAGAAAGAGAAGGAAGAAGGATGTGAGTGTGGGTGTGAGAGAGAGAGAGAGGAGAGAGAGAGAGAGAGAGAGAGAGAGAGAGAGAGAGAGAGAGACTCCAGTTTCACCAATTATTCCTTCACTGTACACACACACACACACTCACACATCACGGTGGAACGAAGAGTTGCCAGCCAGCACAGAGACCGTCTTTTAGAAATCAAACACAAGGGTGTTTCTTAATAAAAATCACTTAATATTTATAGGAAGAAAACAATAATAATAATAATAATAATAATAATAATAATAATAATAATAATAATAATAATAATAATAATAATAATAATAATAATAATAATAAAATAATAATAAAAATAATAATAATAATAATAATAATAATAATAATAATAATTATAATAATAATAATAATAATAATAATAATAATAAAAATAATAATAATAAAAATAATAATAATAATAATAATAATAACAACAATAATAAAATAATAATAACAATATTAATAATAATAATAATAACCCGTCACTACCAGGAGTATGTAATAATTAGTAGTGATCGCCAGGTAGTAATCACTTCCTGCAGTAATGCATAGGTGTAGTAAACGTTTGGTGCATTAACCCCAGTGTAGTAATTACCGACGTAATAACTTTGAGCAGTAATATCCACTTAGCGGGTAATAAAAACCGCAGTTTGAATATAATTAGCTTAAAATATTATTTAAAAAAAACTCTAAAAAAATTTTTTTCAGATTTTAGTCAAACTCTCCCTTGTGTTTACCTTTACTCTTTGTAAACAAAGTATTCTGGTTGACATGAACTGATCCATGACGCTGTTACCATACATGAACTGGTGCATGACGCTGTTACCATACATGAACTGATCCATGACGCTGTTACCATACATGAACTGATCCATGACGCTGTTACCATACATGAACTGATCCATGACGCTGTTACCATACATGAACTGATGCATGACGCTGTTACCATACATGAACTGATCCATGACGCTGTTACCATACATGAACTGATCCATGACGCTGTTACCATACATGAACTGGTGCATGACGCTGTTACCATACATGAACTGGTGCATGACGCTGTTACCATACATGAACTGGTGCATGACGCTGTTACCATACATGAACTGATGCATGACGCTGTTACCATACATGAACTGGTGCATGACGCTGTTACCATACATGAACTGATGCATGACGCTGTTACCATACATGAACTGATCCATGACGCTGTTACCATACATGAACTGATGCATGACGCTGTTACCATACATGAACTGATCCATGACGCTGTTACCATACATGAACTGATCCATGACGCTGTTACCATACATGAACTGGTGCATGACGCTGTTACCATACATGAACTGGTGCATGACGCTGTTACCATACATGAACTGGTGCATGACGCTGTTACCATACATGAACTGATGCATGACGCTGTTACCATACATGAACTGGTGCATGACGCTGTTACCATACATGAACTGATGCATGACGCTGTTACCATACATGAACTGATGCATGACGCTGTTACCATACATGAACTGATGCATGACACTGTTACCATACATGAACTGGTGCATGACGCTGTTACCATACATGAACTGGTGCATGACGCTGTTACCATACAGGAACTGGTGCATGACGCTGTTACCATACATGAACTGGTGCATGACGCTGTTACCATACATGAACTGGTGCATGACGCTGTTACCATACATGAACTGGTGCATGACGCTGTTACCATACAGGAACTGGTGCATGACGCTGTTACCATACATGAACTGGTGCATGACGCTGTTACCATACATGAACTGGTGCATGACGCTGTTACCATACATGAACTGGTGCATGACGCTGTTACCATACATGAACTGATCCATGACGCTGTTACCATACATGAACTGATCCATGACGCTGTTACCATACATGAACTGGTGCATGACGCTGTTACCATACATGAACTGGTGCATGACGCTGTTACCATACATGAACTGGTGCATGACGCTGTTACCATACATGAACTGGTGCATGACGCTGTTACCATACATGAACTGATCCATGACGCTGTTACCATACATGAACTGATGCATGACGCTGTTACCATACATGAACTGGTGCATGACGCTGTTACCATACATGAACTGGTGCATGACGCTGTTACCATACATGAACTGATGCATGACGCTGTTACCATACATGAACTGATGCATGACGCTGTTACCATACATGAACTGGTGCATGACGCTGTTACCATACATGAACTGATGCATGACGCTGTTACCATACATGAACTGATCCATGACGCTGTTACCATACATGAACTGATGCATGACGCTGTTACCATACATGAACTGATCGACGCTGTTACCATACATGAACTGATCCATGACGCTGTTACCATACATGAACTGGTGCATGACGCTGTTACCATACATGAACTGATGCATGACGCTGTTACCATACATGAACTGATGCATGACGCTGTTACCATACATGAACTGATGCATGACGCTGTTACCATACATGAACTGGTGCATGACGCTGTTACCATACATGAACTGATGCATGACGCTGTTACCATACATGAACTGATCCATGACGCTGTTACCATACAGGAACTGGTGCATGACGCTGTTACCATACATGAACTGGTGCATGACGCTGTTACCATACATGAACTGATGCATGACGCTGTTACCATACAGGAACTGGTGCATGACGCTGTTACCATACATGAACTGGTGCATGACGCTGTTACCATACATGAACTGATCCATGACGCTGTTACCATACATGAACTGGTGCATGACGCTGTTACCATACATGAACTGGTGCATGACGCTGTTACCATACAGGAACTGATGCATGACGCTGTTACCATACAGGAACTGGTGCATGACGCTGTTACCATACATGAACTGGTGCATGACGCTGTTACCATACATGAACTGATCCATGACGCTGTTACCATACATGAACTGATGCATGACGCTGTTACCATACATGAACTGATGCATGACGCTGTTACCATACATGAACTGGTGCATGACGCTGTTACCATACATGAACTGGTGCATGACGCTGTTACCATACATGAACTGGTGCATGACGCTGTTACCATACATGAACTGATCCATGACGCTGTTACCATACATGAACTGATGCATGACGCTGTTACCATACATGAACTGGTGCATGACGCTGTTACCATACATGAACTGGTGCATGACGCTGTTACCATACATGAACTGGTGCGTGACGCTGTTACCATACATGAACTGATCCATGACGCTGTTACCATACATGAACTGATCCATGACGCTGTTACCATACATGAACTGATCCATGACGCTGTTACCATACATGAACTGATCCATGACGCTGTCACCATACATGAACTGATCCATGACGCTGTTACCATACATGAACTGATCCATGACGCTGTTACCATACATGAACTGGTGCATGACGCTGCTACCATACATGAACTGGTGAATGACGCTGTTACCATACATGAACTGGTGCATGACGCTGTTACCATACATGAACTGGTGCATGACGCTGTTACCATACATGAACTGGTGCATGACGCTGTTACCATACATGAACTGATGCATGACGCTGTTACCATACATGAACTGGTGCATGACGCTGTTACCATACATGAACTGGTGCATGACGCTGTTACCATACATGAACTGATGCATGACGCTGTTACCATACATGAACTGATCCATGACGCTGTTACCATACATGAACTGATGCATGACGCTGTTACTATACATGAACTGGTGCATGACGCTGTTACCATACATGAACTGGTGCATGACGCTGTTACCATACATGAACTGGTGCATGACGCTGTTACCATACATGAACTGATCCATGACGCTGATACCATACATGAACTGATCCATGACGCTGTTACCATACATGAACTGATCCATGACGCTGTTACCATACATGAACTGATCCATGACGCTGTTACCATACATGAACTGATGCATGACGCTGTTACCATACATGAACTGATCCATGACGCTGTTACTATACATGAACTGGTGCATGACGCTGTTACCATACATGAACTGGTGCATGACGCTGTTACCATACATGAACTGGTGCATGACGCTGTTACCATACATGAACTGATCCATGACGCTGTTACCATACATGAACTGGTGCATGACGCTGTTACCATACATGAACTGGTGCATGACGCTGTTACCATACATGAACTGGTGCATGACGCTGTTACCATACATGAACTGATGCATGACGCTGTTACCATACATGAACTGGTGCATGACGCTGTTACCATACATGAACTGGTGCATGACGCTGTTACCATACATGAACTGGTGCATGACGCTGTCACCATACATGAACTGGTGCATGACGCTGTTACCATACATGAACTGGTGCATGACGCTGTTACCATACATGAACTGATGCATGACGCTGTTACCATACATGAACTGGTGCATGACGCTGTTACCATACATGAACTGGTGCATGACGCTGTTACCATACATGAACTGATCCATGACGCTGTTACCATACATGAACTGAAGCATGACGCTGTTACCATACATGAACTGAAGCATGACGCTGTTACCATACATAAATACAGAAATGATGTGAATGTATGACGAGGGCAGATTGTGTGTATTGGAAAAAGAGAAGCGGATAATTAAACCAAATTGTTCAGTTTTCTTATTATCTCATCTTTCCACTGAATATTACCGTACTCTGTATCGCCCCTGTGACTATAATACTGTATTCTGTATCGTCCCTGTAACTCGACTATTGTATTCTCTACAGCCCCTGTAACTATAATACTGTATTATGTACCGTCCTTGTAACTATAATACTGTATTCTGTATCGTCCCTGTAACTATAATACAGTATTCTGTATCGGCCCTGTAACTGTAATACTGTATTCTGTATCGTCCCTGTAACTATAATATTGTATTCTGCATCGTCCTTGTAACTATACTACTGTATTCTGTACCGTCCCTGTAACTATAGCACTGTAAATTGTATCGACCCTGTACCTATAATACTGTATTCTGTATCGTCCCTGTAACTATAATACAGTATTCTGCATCGGCCCTGTAACTGTAATACTGTATTCTGTATCGTCCCTGTAACTATAATACTGTATTCTGTACCGTCCCTGCAACTATAGTTCTGTAAATTGTATCGACACTGTACCTATAATACTGTATTCTGTAGCGTCCCTGTAACTGTAATACTGTATTCTGTATCGTCCTTGTAACTATAATTACGTTTATATCTGTCACAATAATGACGCTTCTACATAATTGCCATCCTGACATCCTAGAAATATATATATATATATATATATATATATATATATATATATATATATATATATATATATATATATGTGTGTGTGTGTGTGTGTGTGTGTGTCTGTGTGTGTGTGTGTGTGTGTGTGTAAAGTGTGTTTATACTTAACAATAATATTTATGATGGTTACGGTAGTTTTCAGTATTTACGAGCTTTAGCCACAAGGATTAATGTAGCATGTGTTTTACACGCTACAGAGATTGTCGTGTTACCAGGGTGTGGGACAGCGACCCAAATTGACAGAAATATTACGAAAACTACGTGAGACAATGAGGCGTTTATGACGACGGAGGTCCGTCTCAGGGATATGTTGACATCTCGTGTTTGTATTATCAGATTAGATTCGTGGGAATCATGTGTTATTATGTTTTGTTTATATAATAAAAATCAAATTAGAAATTATGATAAAAGTTTTCTTGCACATTAATAAATATTATTTGTCAACCAATTGGCCAAAATATATTCAAAATATAAGGTGTGACTGTACTTCTCTGCCGCCTAACGCATTTACATAAATATATAATAGTTAACCTAGATTTGTCTGAAACTAATATTGATATTTTACTTAAAATGTTGAATTTACTGAACCTTTTTGTACTGTATCCTTGTACCTGTACTGTAGCGTGACTTATGAGACACCTTTAACTATCCCTGTACCCGCACCTGCACTGTTGCTACCTCCTGTCTTCTTTTTCCTACATTGATTTACAAGAAGAAAATCAAATATACTTCAACTAACATTCAACTTACAAATCACACACACACACACGCACACACACACACACACACACACACACACAACACACACACACACACAGACACACACACACACACACACACACACACACTTCCTACTCACCACACCCACAAATTCCCTCTTCTTCCTCTCTATTATTACCATTCAGAGAGGACCCAAAATATCGTTTCAACACGGGTATAACAATTAAGTGTGATTGAAATCCCATCAGGAGTATTTGCATTGATCTCCTCACTCCCTGTTAAGGCATGAAATCATATTAATTTGACGTAATTATAGATCTCGTGGTTTACAGGCAAAAATGACAACCCAGAACTCACGCTTTAGCGACAACTAAAGTAAGTTGCTTTACTGGCGACGAATTGAAGAATAAAAAAGGATAATAACAGCACAGTAAAATAAGAGGAACTTAGCTACAAAAACGCAGAAAAATTATACCTTGGCATCGACGTGGTAATGAGGGGTACTGCGCTCGTGCCAGTCTCTTGAACTCAAAAGTGGATCTTAGTGAATCTATATTTTGTTCTGGCATTTTATATACGATGTCAGTAAATTTATACTATTTCGAAACTCCACGACACTCACCCGACTCTTGGTTTCTGAGGATATTTTTTTCTCTGTATTTTCTTCCTGTCATGTTATTAAGTAGGTGACCTAAGGACCCCTCTCTCTTGTTTTCATATGCAAATAACATGTCATAACTGTGATTCACGCCAGCGTATGTTACTGGCAAGTATAAACCTTGGCAAAATATATATATATATATATATATATATATATATATATATATATATATATATATATATATATATATATATATATATATATCGGTTATTTTACTTCTTATCAAGTATATATATTTATATGAATATATTTTCATGATCTAAATAAAAATATACAAGTTATTAAATATCCTAACACGTATAAACCTTCCTGAAATTTTTTTCTAACCTTTAAGCAAAGAAAAAATATAAATGATTTTGAAGAGAGAGAAACATCAGAGCCAAAACCCCAGAGGATATAAGAAAAAATAGTTTACCATAAGATTATCGTGCCGGAAGGTCATTTGCATATCCTGATCGACTATTGCCAACCTTACATAAGATATTGACACCATGTCCTTTAATTTTACCGTTCAACATTTTCTGGGTGAGTTTGGCCTTTTCTGATCTGACTGATAGATGTTGAGCACGTATTTAAGATTTTTTTTTTTCAAGCTTAGACAGTGAATAGTTTTTGTTTATCTTTGTTACCGCTGTGAATGTAAGGCCCTAAAATACCATAAACAATCTCTACCATATCAATCACGGGACACATACTATAGCTTATCATAACATGTATATATAATAAAATAGCTGAGAACCACAGCCTATATTTCATTTTCCAATATAATCACCACCTGACTCTACTTGTCCCTCAAATCTCACCATACTAGTCGTATAGAAGTCTTAGAGCAGCTCTTTAAACCAAGCCTTAGTTTTTTCTTTCAGTCCACAATATCCTGCGAGGTGGGACTTAAGGCTTGGAAAGTGACAATAGCCACTTGAGGTCAGGTCTGGGTTGTTGGGAGGTGGTTGTGTTCCATAAATCACAATCGTCAAGTGACATATAAGGGACACGGCGATAGTGGACCGGCAGCACACCTCTGGTCACTCCTCTATTATCGTCATTACTCTAGATTGAAATCACGCATTTTTAATATTATGTCAATTTAAATGTTACCAGTGATCATTGTTTTATGCGACAGGTAGTTGATCAGCAGAATACCATTGGTATCCCAGAAACTCGACGCATGATCTTACCTTCAGAGGCCTGACTTCTGAACTTCTTGGAGGTCGGAGAACTCACATACTTTCACTGAATGGATTCCATTTTTTACTCAGATCCCCAGTTATAAATCCAAGTTCTCACCTCCTATCACCAATCATGAAATAAAATTGGCTGGGTCAACTTCGTACAATTTAAGAAATTCGCGACATGAGGCCAATCTTTGGTGTTTATCCTGAATGCTGAAGTAAATTACAGTATTTTTCGACTACTGTATACAATCAGTAAAACCTTACCTCCAGCAAAACATAAAATCCAAGCAGACTGGAGGACCTCGGACTAACAACTCTTCAGACAAGACACAACAGGGCACACCTCATAGAGACAATCACAATCTTGAAAAGGAAACGTAATCCCAAGTCAATTTTTCGCAATGCCACGCACCACCAACACTGAGGGGCACGAATTCCAGCTGGTCAAGATGTCGTGCATAAACAATATAGGGAAATACCTCTTTACACATAAATTGGTAGACCTGTGGAACAGTCTATCAAATCAAACTACAGAAGCAAGAACGCTACTGGGCCTCAGAATATCCCTGGACAAGACTATCAAAAATAATGAAGGGATCCTACACAGGCCACTGACCTCCTTCCCTTGTAATGGTCACCTGTAGGTAAGGAGGCCATGAGGTCAATGAATTAAATAATTAAATATTCATGGATAATGGTCCCAACACTAGTTGCTTATTTCTGTCACTCTGATACACTGGTCCGCCAAAATCAAGTCATCGACCCGGACTACAGTTAACGTCATCTGAAGGTCGTAATGCTCCCACGCCCAACTGACTGTTCACTATAGTCGTTGTGGTATTGTGTTATTAATATTATTATTATCGCCTGATTATTGTTACTGGACATAACAAGTTATTCTAATGAAAATTTGCCCAGGTATATTACTGTATAAATGAAATGTTGTCAACAGTGGAGTTGACTCAATAAAAATAATATTTAATTTTACCAATTGATCTTTTCTAGTTAACTTAAAAAAAAAACAAACATTAAATCACTGATACACTTCATGGCTGTTCATAAAAAAATGATACGTGTACTTGTCGTTGCAGCTGAAGTACGACATTGCCGGTAATATAGTAAGAAAATTACTACATCTCTCCGTGTGCTTAATATAAACTGCCTTTAATGCCGTCGTAAATCTGATGAATAAAACATACACAACGCCAAAACCTCACTGCTTAACTATCAACCAAGACATCGTAAAGAAACGCCAATTTATATCACTGCTATTTGTATTTCTAATTTATATAGGAGCACAAAGTGAACCCGGATTTAAAAGTCCGTCTCTCTCTCTCTCTCTCTCTCTCTCTCTCTCTCTCTCTCTCTCTCTCTCTCTCTGTCTCTCTCTCTCTCTCTCTCTTCTGTTGGAGTTATTAATTTGTAATTTTTTGTGTAAATATTATCTGTCATCTTCCCATTAAATATTCCTCAACATTTAACACTCCTCCCAGCAGGCACTATGATCGATTAGCACTGACACTACTGGCTCTGGGTTCCTCTTTGTAGTTCGAGTCCCTTGTGTCTTGGAAGAAATCGTGTTTGTACGTGCTAGAATAAATTATGACATTCTAACTGATTCGGGAACAGCTTTATTAAAATTTCTGTGTTCAAGTACAGACTCGGGTAAACACAAGCAGACAAGTAAAGAGCTAGGTAATAATGGCTGTCCCTCGTGTGAAAAGGATGGCCGGCCATAGGGCCACCTAGGCGAGAATTTGTTTAAGGAGTTGAAGCTGTCCCCAACACAACAACCACACCCTAAGTTAACGAGTTGCGTGACCCGATGTCAAGGAATAGTCCGAGAAGAAGGGACAACTCGCCAACTGCACTGGCTAACCATTACCTCGGAACAGAGGCAAATGGCGCAAAGAAACGTGCCCATAGTTGCACCCTACCCTAGGATCGAGCCCGGGTCCGCTCGCTTGCGAGGCGAGCGTGCTGACCATTACACCACAAACAGACAGGTACAGATTTAGTAAAGTACAAGCAGATAAGTACACACTTAGAAAACACAAGCAGACAAGTTCAGACTTTGATAAACACAAGCAGACAAGTATAGACTTTGGTAAACAGAAGCAGACAAGCACCGACTTTGATAAACACAAGCAGACAAGTACAGACTTAGGTAAACACAAGCAGACAAGCACCGACTTTGATAAACACAAACAAACAAGTACAGACTTATGTAAACAGAAGCAGACAAGTACAGACCTAGGTAAGCACAAGTAGATTTATGCATAATGTACAGATATAGATTTAAGTTACTAGTGAGATGCAAAATGTAGCCCGAAAATATTTAGTGTGGAGGACTGTGGTCGCCAACCCTCAGATAATGATGACAGTGCTCCCATTGATTGCTTGAAGAAACTGAACCTACAATAACAACGACAAAAATAACAAAACCAACAACAAACCCAACAAAAATATTACTTAAAAAATAGTCAAGCCAGATTACCATGTGCCCCGATCCCTTCAACCGGTCATGACAAATATCCGGCTCAGATTTCTCATTTCGAAAACCACAAGTTATGTCCAATTTGCACTTCGATAACTTGTCAGAAACGGTTAAATCTGCAGACGTTACTTTATAATATTTCTTAAGTAATTGGAAAGTGAATCAACCTTAATATCACTTACATCGTGGTTCCCAGGTGAACACTAGTCATTGAGAATTCCAATTTGCTCAGGTTGGTCATTACGGCGCACGTTTACCTCTCCACAAGAGGTGAGTTTCCCATAGTGTTTTATATTGTAGTTTATTAATGTTTTTTATCATTAATGTTGTTTTTTCTTGTTTAATATTATTATTATTATTAGTATTATTATTATTATTTACAGTCGTAGTAGCAGTAGTATTTTCATAGTTACAGTTATTATCATTATTATTATTATTATTAAACAAGAACCCCCAAAGTCAAGGCATCTCACGTTAATTACCATCCTCTGTCTCTCGTCTCTCCAGCCGTACCAAACAGTAGCTGCCGAGTTATCAAATACTACCACAACTCCTCCAACAATGTCCTCCTCCACGTGAAGGAACAACATTTTTATCACCAAGTTATAATAACATCGACGACGAGACAAAGCGAATGGTGAGGTCGGCCTTCAACTCCCTCATGGAGAACAACACTACTACTTTCAACTTCCTGACTGAGGGAGAGTTGTTCGGGGTGAGGAGAGGCAAGTGGTGTGTGTGTGTGTGTATATAGTGACCTGTGGGAGACTTGGGACAAATGAATCATGAGCTGAATAAAAGAGTATGTTCGTATGACTCAGGTCACTCAGCCACTCACGACACTCATTACACACACACACACACACACACACACACACACACACACACACACACACTGAAGGCCGCGGGTCATTTTACTTTAGCCGAGTTCTCATGTGCGAACTTGCATAAAATAATTTGCATTCGGTTCAGCGTAACGTGAATGGCGGGCCGGTGAAGTCTTAATCTAAGAGATTATACATACAGCTCAGTGACGTTTTATGTGTGTGTGTGTGTGTGTGTGTGTGTGTGTGTGTGTGTGTGTGTGTGTGTGTGTGAGACTAAAGTGTATGTGTGTGTGTGTGGGAGAGACTAAAGTGTGTGTGTGTGAATATTTTTTTTCATCATATATACAAATGCTAATATACTGTCTGGCTGTTAATATATGCATAAATAAAATGAAGTATGAAAAATATATTAAACATAACATAATCAAATATGTAAATTATATACAATTATCGACAAAGGAAGTCCAAATTTCAAACGTTTATATGTTAAAATTGAGTCAGTATCGTACGATCTCCCTCTCTACACACACACATGTAAGTACAATACATAATATAAACTGGTGTATACACAAGTAAAATGTATATATATATATATACATATATATATATATGTATATATATATATATATATATATATATATATATATATATATATATATATATATATATATATATATATATATAAACTCACAAATCAAGGCTGGATACTATGTTGTTTTTTTGGAGGGACAACACATATATTTCGCTGTACAGAAATACGAGAATCGGTAAATATTTTTGAATTAGATTTGCAAAGGATGGCTGTCAGCGTCACAGAGCCCTCCAGTATTACCAACGACACAGAGCTCTCCAGTATTACCAACGACACAGAGCCCTCCAGTATTACCAACGTCACAGAGCCCTCCAGTATTACCAACGTCACAGAGCCATCCATTATTACCAACGACACAGAGCTCTCCAGTATTACCAACGACACAGAGCCATCCATTATTACCAACGACACAGAGCCCTCCAGTATTACCAACGACACAGAGCCCTCCAGTATTACCAACGACACAGAGCCCTCCAGTATTACCAACGTCACAGAGCCCTCCATTATTACCAACGACACAGAGCTCTCCAGTATTACCAACGACACAGAGCCCTCCAGTATTACCAACGTCACAGAGCTCTCCAGTATTACCAACGTCACAGAGTTCTCCAGTATTACCAACGACACAGAGCTCTCCAATATTACCAACGACACAGAGCTTTCCAGTATTACCAACGGCACAGAGCTCCCCAGTATTACCAACGACACAGAGCTCTCCAGTATTACCAACGACACAGAGCTCTCCAGTATTACCAACGACACAGAGCTCTCCAGTATTACCAACGACACAGAGCTCTCCAGTATTACCAGCGACACAGAGCTCTCCAGTATTACCAGCGACACAGAGCTCTCCAGTATTACCAGCGACACAGAGCTCTCCAGTATTACCAATGACACAGAGCCCTCCAGTATTACCAACGACACAGAGCCCTCCAGTATTACCAACGACACAGTGCTATCCAGTATTACCAACGACACAGAGCCCTCCAGTATTACCAACGACACAGAGCTCTCCAGTATTACCAACGACACAGAGCCCTCCAGTATTACCAACGACACAGAGCTCTCCAGTATTACCAACGACACAGAGCTCTCCAGTATTTCCAACGACACAGAGCCCTCCAGTATTACCAACGACACAGAGCTCTCCAGTATTACCAACGACACAAAGCTCTCCAGTATTACCAACGACACAGAGCTCACCAGTATTACCAACGACACAGAGCTCTCCAGTATTACCAACGATACAGAGCTCTCCAGTACTACCAACGACACAGAGCTCTCCAATATTACCAACGACACAGAGCTCTCCAGTATTACCAACGACACAGAGCTCTCCAGTATTACCAACGACACAGAGCTCTCCAGTATTACCAACGACACAGAGCTCTCCAGTATTACCAACGACACAGAGCTCTCCAGTATTACCAACGACACAGAGCTCTCCAGTATTACCAACGACACAGAGCCCTCCAGTATTACCAACGACACAGAGCTCTCCGGTATTACCAATGACACAGAGCCATCCAGTATTACCAATGACATAGAGCCTTGACGAACAACAACTACCAAAATGAAAACTAAATAAAAAAAAAATTCAAGTTATATGATTGTAAGTCAAAAATGATTCAACTAGTGAAGTAAATAAGATAAACGAAAAAGAATTACGTCAAACTGGCAATATAGATTTTTTAATTTTTAAACGTTTAAAAAATCATAAAATTTATAATACTTTACATAAGAAATAACCATTCAATCTATTAGCTCAGGGTCATCCAAACATGACAGTCCACTAGTAATCAGTCATGAGTCATTAGTCATCAATTTATATTCATCATCTTATCAATAGACAGTCACCAGTCTTTTCTCACGATGTATACTGAGATTAAATTATAAGAGGTCGTAATCCCATGATAACCTAACCTAACCTAACCTAATCTAACCTAACCTAACCTAACTTAACCTAACCTAACCTAACCTAACCAAACCTTACCTAACCTAACCTTACCTAACCCATCAAAGCCCATCCTAACCCAACCATCGATATTAAGGCCCACTAGGATTACATTGGGACCGAATAGGAATATAATACCCAAACGATAAGGGCCAGGGTTAGGTTAGGTTAGGTTAGGTTAGGGTAGGTTTGGTTAGGTTAGGTTCGATCAGTACATGGAAGACTTAATGCCTCTGTGACACATTTATGATACTGGTGGGACTATGTGTGTGTGGGTGGGGGATGGGTGTCACTCAAGAGGTAAGGTGTTTTGCCTGTTGGCTGGTAGGAGGGAGGTGGGAGGAGGGAGGAGGGGGAGTGGTCTCTTGGAAGTTTGTATACCAACGTAATGTGTATATGTGTGTGTATGATATTGAAAGGGAGTGGTGTATATCTGTGTATTTGTGTTTTCCAGTGTTTGGGTGGGCGTGAGTTTTAACGTCAGTGTATACTAGTGGTGCATGTGGTGTTTGTCAATAGAGGAGAGTGCTTGTGTGGGGGTGAGTAAGGATGTATGCTGGGGGAGTTGTGTGTGTGTGTGTGTGTGTGTGTGTGTGTGTGTGTGTAGACGCACATAAGTGGGGGTGTATATACGCATTGGGGTACATATAAGTCATCAGGAATATAGAAGGAGTCCAAGGGAAAGTGTAGGATCTTCGCCCGACGGCCACACAACTAGTACGATATCCTGGGCCAACAGACTTGTCACGGCACTGGGAGACTCGGCCGCCTGGAATACGAACAAGGGAGCCAATTTACACTAATTGATTCGTAGTTTGATTCGATATAGAGACTGGCAGGGGTCCAGTTAGAGCAAGCCAAAACAAATGTGATTAAAGAATATCGACTACTGCATAGCCAGGATAGTCTATTAAATTAACTCGTTCAGTGCAGATAAATCCAATCGATAAGAAACGTATAGAAAAAATGTTCAATTGTAAGATTAGCTAAAACTAAGAGATTAGCTAAGACTAACTATGAGAGATTAGGATCATAGAACTTTCTGATTGGTAATGAATGTTATGCGTTATGGAGGTGAAAAATGTTGGCCTTGTAGAGAGAAATTGTGGTCGAGGTAGAGTGTGTATAAGATAATTAGATTGTCACGCGTGGACTTCGTATAAAAATGTTGGTTGGGGATGGATGGTGACCCCTCTCTCTCTCTCTCTCTCTCTCTTCGGGGTTTCGTCTGTCTGTCTTTATCTATCTATCTATCTGTCTATCTATCTATCTATCTATCTATCTCTTTTACTGCCTCAATACATACATGTGTGTGTGTGTGTGTGTGTTTGTGTGTATGTTTTAATCAAAGAAATAAACAAAGAGAGAAATATAGGAAAAAGAAGAAAAGTTAGTTAAGAGATGGAAGGAAAACGGAAAAAGAAATTGAGACAAAATGTGGAAATAAAATTAAAAATAGAGAAAAAGAGGGAAATGAAAACAATGAGAGCGAAATAGAGAAAGGTTGAAAGGAGGAGAAAATTTGAAAATAGGTGGAGGGGGGCGAGAGAGAGAGAGAGAGTAACCAAAAGAGAGAGAGAGGTAGAGATGAGGGGAGAAAACGAAACAGAGAGAGAAAACTAGAAGAAGAAAAAGGAGACAGGTAATGGGAAATAAAGACTCGGTGTGAGAAGGGTGTGTATGAGAGAGAGAGAGAGAGAGAGAGAGAGAGAGAGAGAGAGAGAGAGAGAGAGAGAGAGAGATATATATACGAGGTAGCGGCAGCTCGCGGGGCTTTCAGCTTGCGCTCCTCAATTCACCGCCAGATCTCGTATTTCGTTTCCATCAACACATTATCCCAGATTTCCATTTTCCTTCCCGCTATAAACCTGGAGGCGCCGCCGCCTACCCCCTCCCCCCCCCCACCAAGAGTCACCGCCGTCATTATGCGCCAAGCGGGGCCACCACGCCACCAAGCGGGAGTCAACGCCGTTATTATTATTCAAATAGGACCACTGTGGATTATGCTCAAGGTAGGGCCACTGTGACTCCACAGCTGGAGTTAACGCCATAATGCTTTGATTCGGGCCTCCGTGTGTGATGTTTCACCATAACACACACAGAGTAGTAGTTAGTCACATACATACATACATACATACATACATCCCAAGTGACAGTGGTAAAAAAGGTTCAGTGGAAGGACAAGTGGATGGAAGTGAGTAGTAGGAGTAGAAATAGGCGCAGTGGCTTAACACAACATGCTATAAGAGGCATAACAGTAAACTGATGCTGTTGTTGTCTCTCACCCAGCACCATATAATGAGCACAGGGATATTCACTAGATAACTACACAGGAGGTATTGGATCAGTAACTCTTTCATTAAGCGTCAGAGTGGCCCATGCCAATGTAAGGTCATTATCCTATAGTCGAGCCCACGGTGATACGGGCATTTAAGTTTCAGACAGGGCCACGACGATACGGGTTATCTGGCCTCTGATAATGCCACAACGATGTGAGGCTATTATGCTTCAGATTGGTTGAGATGACGAAGAGTAAAATTGGGCATTACAAAAGGTCACGAAGATACGGACCAGTATGCTCCAGCAAGGGCCACAAAGATGTGGGGCCATTATGCTCCAGCCGGGGCCACCAAGATGCGGGACATTATGCTCCAGCCGGCAGCCGGAGTTATAATGGTGCAGGGTTATTATGCTTCAGCAGGGGCCATGAGGACATGGGCCATTACGCCTCAGTAGGGTCCACCGAGACGCAACGCAGTGGATATAAGACCAATTGAATTCAGCGAGACGTAAGTAGTGTCAGGGGAGTAGAGGTGAACAGCACCACCTCCGCCGTGCATCACCAGCTCGACCAAGTAAGAGTTCTGAGCTCAGTCAAAACAGACCAAGAAGTAACGGGCCTTTGAACCAGTCAATACTGTTCAGATAAGAATCTTTGTATCAAGGAAAACGAATCAAACCAACGTTATTTTGGGTATTTAAGACGGATCAAGCAAACGTAGTGGATCACTAAAAAAAAAAATGGAGGTCATCTAGATAACATGAAAACGCTTAAACAAATTAAGAAAACCCCACAGACCAGAGAAACAACCGACCTTAAAACACACGATTCGCAAAACACCATGACTCACACACCCATGACTCATACACCCCATGACTCATACACCCCATGACTCATACACCCCGGGACTCATGCACCCCATAACTCATACACCCCATGACTCATACACCAATGGCTCACACACCCCATGACTCATACACCATATGACTCATACACCCCCATGACTCATACACCTCATGAATCATACACCCCATGACTCATACACCCCATGACTCATACACCCCATGACTCATACACCCCATGACTCATGCACCCCATAACTCATACACCCCATGACTCATACACCAATGGCTCACACACCCCATGACTCATACACCATATGACTCATACACCCCCATGACTCATACACCTCATGAATCATACACCCCATGACTCATACACCCCATGACTCATACACCCCATGACTCATACACCCCATGATTCATACACCCATGACTCACAACCCCATGACTCATACACATCATGACTCATACACCCCATGACTCATACACCCCATGACTCATACACCTCATGAATCATACACCCCATGATTCATACACCCCATGACTCATACACCCCATGACTCATACACCCCATGACTCATACACCCATGACTTATACACCCCATGACTCATACACCCCCATGAATCATACACTCCATTAATCCTACACTCCATGAACGATACAACCCATGAATCATACACCTCATGAATCATTCACCTCATGAATCATACACAATGCGAATCATAAACCCTATGATTCATATACCCCACGAATCATACACCCCATGTATCATGCACTCCATGAATCATAAACCCCTATGAATCATTCACCTCAGAATCATAAACCCCATGAATCACACACCTCATGAATCATACACCCCATGAATTATATACCCCATGAATCATACACCCCATGAATCATACACCCTATGAATCATACACCCCACGAATCATACACCCCATGAATCATACACCCCATGAATCATACACCCCATGAATCATACACCCCATGAATCATACACCCCATGAATCATACACCCCATGAATCATACACCCCATGAATCATACACCCCATGAATCATACACCCCATGAATTATACACTCCTGAATCAACCCCATGATCATTCACCTCAGAATCACACCCCATGAATCACACACCCCATAAATCACACACCCAATGAACAAGGACACCCCACAAACCCCCACAGATGATAAACCCCAGAAGGTTAAGTGAGGTGCAGGTTGTCAGAGTAAGAGCGAGATGTTAAGCAGTTTAGAAGCGGCAGTTTATCAGGGTTTATTAAGACACTGGCGGCGGGATACTAAGAGAACCTCCAGTAATTTATCTCGTGGCATTAACTCCCCTGGATGATAATATGGACAGAGAGAGAGAGAGAGAGAGAGAGAGAGAGAGAGAGAGAGAGAGAGAGAGAGAGACATATAAACACAGAGATAGAGTGAAATCGATATATGCACAAGAGATATAACAAAAAATTAAGATTTTGAGATACAAAAAAGAGAAAGAGAGAAATAACAAAATACCTAAAGATAGAAATACAAATAGATTTATAGCGAGAAATAGAAAATATAGAAAATTAAATGTCATAGTGAGAAAGAAAGTAAAAAAACCAAAAGAAATATTAGGATAAATATAGAAAGGAAGAAACCGGGAGGAATAAAGAGAGAGGGAGAAATATTTATTCTTTATTTCTCTGCGTCATTTTCGTTGGGTTATGAAAGGCGGATAAATCTTTATTAATGATAGTGAGCCAAAGTTCCATATTAGTTTCCAACACTCTAACGTCACCTATATCACTATCACCATTATTATCATTATCAACCACATCATCACACTATCATCATTATCATCATTATCACCCATATCATCACACTATCACCACTATCATCATAATCACCCATATCATCATCACTATCATCATTATCATCATTATCGTAATTTCGTTATCATCAAAATCATTATTATTATCATCATCATCAACATGCTCCTAATCATCACTACTACCACCAGCATTATCATCATCTCCACCATAACTACTAGCATCACCAACACCATCACCACCACCATAGTTACCACCACCATCACTACCAACACTAACACCATCACCAACACTACTAACACCAACACCACAACCAACACCACAACCAACATCATCATCACCAACAACATCATCACCACCACCAACACCATCGCCACCACCAACACCATCACCACCAACAACACCACCACCAAGACCACAGCCAGCACCACAAGCACCACTACAACCAACACCAAAATCATCACCAACAACAACACCAAAATCATCACCATCATCAACACCACAGTCATCA
>CAUDMG010003054.1:22500-25000 GCA_958450375.1 Homarus gammarus | reverse complement strand
ATACTTTGCCGTACCGTTGTAGTGAAAAACATGGTGGAACTTACATACACAGTTAATGAACTATTGATGGAAGAAGAAGTGTGGGGACTGAACAGTGAGACAATGTGGAGCCTCCCGGAGGGTGGCGTCCTACCGTGGCTTACTAAAGACAGTTACATCACTCTACGTTCCCAGATGTTACTAAAAGTATTAGTTAACGTCATATTAATTTAAAAGCAAAAAATGTAAATCTTCCTCTATTATATTAGTTAATTTCGTGTACAATGGAGATATAAGAGCAGTTTTATCAGCATAATATTGCCTTAGTATAATAATCGTGTAACTTTTTCATTACAAGACGTAAACAAAACAAGAGAGATTTTGTAATAAAAGGAAAATTAGGATCGTTCCTTCATTATATCTGCTTACTTTTGGCCATAATGGGAATGTGCAGAAGTTTTATTTACACACACACACACACACATATATATATATATATATATATATATATATATATATATATATATATATATATATATATATATATATATATAAATATATATATATATATATGCAAGTAAATCACTGTAGGTGCGCGTGATCTAGGTATATGCTGATAACCACCAGGAAAGAAGAAAACACGAAGTTCCCAAGCGCTTTCGTGTAATTCACATCTTCAGGGGTGAGTACAGACTAGTCTGTACTCACCCCTGAAGATGTGAATTACACGAAAGCGCTTGGGAACTTCGTGTTTTCTTCTTTCCTGGTGGTTATCAGCATATACCTAGATCACGCGCACCTACAGTGATTTACTTGCATATATATATATATATATTATATATATATATATATATATATATATATATATATATATATATATATATATATATATATTATATATATATATGTGTGTGTGTGTGTGTAAATAAAACTTCTGCACATTCCCATTATGGCCAAAAGTAAGCAGATATAATGAAGGAACGATCCTAATTTTCCTTTTATTACAAAATCTCTCTTGTTTTGTTTACGTCTTGTAATGAAAAAGTTACACGATTATTATACTAAGGCAATATTATGCTGATAAAACTGCTCTTATATCTCCATTGTACACGAAATTAACTAATATAATAGAGGAAGATTTACATTTTTTGCTTTTAAATTAATATGACGTTAACTAATACTTTTAGTAACATCTGGGAACGTAGAGTGATGTAACTGTCTTTAGTAAGCCACGGTAGGACGCCACCCTCCGGGAGGCTCCACATTGTCTCACTGTTCAGTCCCCACACTTCTTCTTCCATCAATAGTTCATTAACTGTGTATGTAAGTTCCACCATGTTTTTCACTACAACGGTACGGCAAAGTATATTTTTTTAGCATTAAACTGTTATTATTTTATTGTCTAATCATCACTACATGTAACACCACCCATCGTCACTATATATAAAACATCATCCATCATCACTACATATAACACCATCCATCATCACTACATATAACACCACTCATCATCACTACAAATAGCATCATCCATCATCACTACATATAACATCATCCATCATCACTACATATAACACCATCCATCATCACTCCATATAACACCACCCATCATCACTACATTTTACACTATCCATCATCACTACATATAACATCATCCATCATCACTACATATAACACCACTCATCATCACTACATATAACACTATCCATCATCACTACATATAACATCATCCATCATCACTAGATATAATACCATCCATCAAAACTACAAATAACATCATCATCCATCATCACTACATATAACATCATCCATCATCACTACATATAACACCATCCATCATCACTAGATATAATACCATCCATCAACACTACATATAACATCATCGATCATCACTACATATAACATCATCATCGATCATCACTACATATAACATCATCATCGATCATCACTACATATAACATCATCATCGATCATCACTACATATAACATCATCATCGATCATCACTACATATAACATCATCATCAATCATCACTACATATAACATCATCATCGATCATCACTACATATAACATCATCATCGATCATCACTACATATAACATCATCATCGATCATCACTACATATAACATCATCATCGATCATCACTACATATAACATCATCATCGATCATCACTACATATAACATCATCCATCAACACTCCAGATCGGTAAAGCAGTTTCCCAGATTCTCGTGCGGACACACACACAAACAGATAGAGTGTCTAATCATCATTACATATAACAACATCCATCATCACTACATATAACACCATCCATCATTACTACATAAACACCATCGATATTCACTACATATAACACCATCCATCATCACTACATATAACACCACCCATCATCACTACATATAACACCATCATCCATCATCACTACATATAATACCATCCATCATCACTACATATAACATCACTCATTATCACTACAGATCGGTAAAGTTTTTTCCGAGATTCTCGTGCGGACACACACA
>CAUDMG010003054.1:0-20000 GCA_958450375.1 Homarus gammarus | reverse complement strand
CACCAAATCGTCTATATCCTCTCTCTCTCTCTCTCTCTCTCTCTCTCTCTCTCTCTCTCTCTCTCTCTCTCTCATCACTCTTACAAATGCTCTCTCGACTAGCACTTTTCTTCATGTCATTTGACTCTCTGCAGCACGACATTCTCTCTATTCAATTTCAGCCTGGCTTCTCCCCCACTTTAATATATCCCCTTGCTTTATCACCCTTCCCTCTCTTCACAAACTTCTACTTTTCATCCATTTTTGATAATCTATATGTCTGAGAGCTGGACTACTATCAGCAGTGTCCTTTTTGCCTTCGTATTCACACTATCTATGCCTCGCCTAACTGATTATCTGGTAGATGTTTTTCACTGAGGGACGCGTACCAGCTCTACTGCAACTATTGGTCAGCTCAGTAGCCGGATCGTAATACTTTTGTTCACGGAAATGGTATGGTAACGTCACTACTAGAGGTCAAAATGTCACGGGGTCACTACCAGGAGAATGAGTGAGTTAGTGAAATATGAGTAGAAATATCCGTAGACTAGGGTTGGTCTCGTCAAAGCTATTTTATTTGACAAACATTCCCATTTTGTGTGTGTACGTATTCCGTCTCGTTTTCTGTTAGGTTTGGTTAGGTTAGGTGACGTATAAGTTATGGATATAGTTAGGTTCAACTATATTTTATCAAGTTAAATTATGTTGGGTACAGGACAGGGTAAGTTAGGTTGTTGGTCCTGAATTCAATGAGTCAAGAGGATTTATGAGTTTCCACGAAGTTAATAGAGTTTTAATTAATTTATAACTTGGAGCTGATGTGCCATTGGGTGGTGGTGATGGTGGGGATGATTGTGGTGTTGGTGTTGGTAGTGGTGGTGGTAGTGGTGGTGGTGTTTGTGGTGTTGGTGTTGGTGGTGATTATGGTGTTGGTAGTGATGGTGGTGATGGTGTTTGTGGTGTTGGTGTTGGTGGTAATGGTGGTGGTAGTGGTGGTGGTGTTGGAAGTGGTGGTAATGGTGGTGGTAGCGTATTTTGGGAGGTTTTGGTGATGAGTGTGATGTTGGTGTTGATAGTAGTGGTTATGGTGGTGGTGATGATTGTGGTATTGGTAGTGGTGGTTGAGGTGTTAGCAGCCGTGGTGATAATTGTGGTGTTGGTGTTGGTGATGATGGTGGTGTTAGTGTTGGTGGTAGTGGTGGTTGTGGTGTTGGTGGTAGTGGTGGTTGTTGTGTTGGTGGTGTTGGTGGTAGTTGTGGTAATAGTGGTGGTGTCTCTGGTGGTAATAAATTATGGTGTTGGTGTTGGTGGTGGTGATGGTTGTGTTGTTGGTGGTTGTGAGGTTGGTGGTGGTGGTTGTGGTGTTGGTGGTTGGTGGTAATGATGACTGTGGTGTTGATGTTGGTGATGATTTTGGTGTTGTTGTTGGTGATGATTTTGGTGTTGGTTGTAGTGGTGCTTGTGGTGCTGGCTGTGGTCTTGGTGGTGGTGTTGTTGGTGGTGATGGTGTTGGTGGTGGCGATGGTGTTGGTGGTGGTGATGATGTTGTTGGTGATGATGATGTTGGTTGTGGTGTTGGTTGTGGTGTTGGTGTTAGTAGTGTTGGTGATGGTGTTAGTGTTGGTAGTGATGGTGGTGGTAACTATGGTGGTGGTGATGGTGTTGGTGATGCTAGTAGTTATGGTGGAGATGATGATAATGCTGGTGGTAGTAGTGATGATTAGGAGCATGTTGATGATGATGATAATAATAATGATTTTGATGATAACGAAATTACGATAATGATGATAATGATGATAGTGATGATGATATGGGTGATTATGATGATAGTGGTGATAGTGTGATGATATGGGTGATAATGATGATAATGATGATAGTGTGATGATGTGGTTGATAATGATAATAATGGTGATAGTGATATAGGTGACGTTAGAGTGTTGGAAACTAATATGGAACTTTGGCTCACTATCATTAATAAAGATTTATCCGCCTTTCATAACCCAACGAAAATGACGCAGAGAAATAAAGAATAAATATTTCTCCCTCTCTCTTTATTCCTCCCGGTTTCTTCCTTTCTATATTTATCCTAATATTTCTTTTGGTTTTTTTACTTTCTTTCTCACTATGACATTTACTTTTCTATATTTTCTATTTCTCGCTATAAATCTATTTGTATTTCTATCTTTAGGTATTTTGTTATTTCTCTCTTTCTCTTTTTTGTATCTCAAAATCTTAATTTTTTGTTATATCTCTTGTGCATATATCGATTTCACTCTATCTCTGTGTTTATATGTCTCTCTCTCTCTCTCTCTCTCTCTCTCTCTCTCTCTCTCTCTCTCTCTCTCTCTGTCCATATTATCATCCAGGGGAGTTAATGCCACGAGATAAATTACTGGAGGTTCTCTTAGTATCCCGCCGCCAGTGTCTTAATAAACCCTGATAAACTGCCGCTTCTAAACTGCTTAACATCTCGCTCTTACTCTGACAACCTGCACCTCACTTAACCTTCTGGGGTTTATCATCTGTGGGGGTTTGTGGGGTGTCCTTGTTCATTGGGTGTGTGATTTATGGGGTGTGTGATTCATGGGGTGTGATTCTGAGGTGAATGATTCATGGGGTGTATGATTCATGGAGTGTATAATTCATGGGGTGTATGATTCATGGGGTGTATGATTCATGGGGTGTATGATTCATGGGGTGTATGATTCATGGGGTGTATGATTCATGGGGTGTATGATTCATGGGGTGTATGATTCATGGGGTGTATGATTCATGGGGTGTATGATTCGTGGGGTGTATGATTCATAGGGTGTATGATTCATGGGGTGTATGATTCATGGGGTATATAATTCATGGGGTGTATGATTCATGAGGTGTGTGATTCATGGGGTTTATGATTCTGAGGTGAATGATTCATAGGGGTTTATGATTCATGGAGTGCATGATACATGGGGTGTATGATTCGTGGGGTATATGAATCATAGGGTTTATGATTCGCATTGTGTATGATTCATGAGGTGAATGATTCATGAGGTGTATGATTCATGGGTTGTATCGTTCATGGAGTGTAGGATTAATGGAGTGTATGATTCATGGGGGTGTATGAGTCATGGGGTGTATAAGTCATGGGTGTATGAGTCATGGGGTGTATGAGTCATGGGGTGTATGAGTCATGGGGTGTATGAATCATGGGGTGTATGATTCATGAGGTGTATGAGTCATGGGGTGTATGAGTCATGGGGTGTATGAGTCATGATGTGTATGAGTCATGGGGTTGTGAGTCATGGGTGTATGAATCATGGGGTGTATGAGTCATGGGGTGTATGAGTCATGGGGTGTATGAGTCATGGGGTGTATGATTCATGAGGTGTATGAGTCATGGGGGTGTATGAGTCATATGGTGTATGAGTCATGGGGTGTGTGAGCCATTGGTGTATGAGTCATGGGGTGTATGAGTTATGGGGTGCATGAGTCATGGGGTGTATGAGTCATGGGGTGTATGAGTCATGGGGTGTATGAGTCATGGGGTGTATGATTCATGAGGTGTATGAGTCATGGGGGTGTATGAGTCATATGGTGTATGAGTCATGGGGTGTGTGAGCCATTGGTGTATGAGTCATGGGGTGTATGAGTTATGGGGTGCATGAGTCCCGGGGTGTATGAGTCATGGGGTGTATGAGTCATGGGGTGTATGAGTCATGGGTGTGTGAGTCATGGTGTTTTGCGAATCGTGTGTTTTAAGGTCGGTTGTTTCTCTGGTCTGTGGGGTTTTCTTAATTTGTTTAAGCGTTTTCATGTTATCTAGATGACCTCCATTTTTTTTTTTTAGTGATCCACTACGTTTGCTTGATCCGTCTTAAATACCCAAAATAACGTTGGTTTGATTCGTTTTCCTTGATACAAAGATTCTTATCTGAACAGTATTGACTGGTTCAAAGGCCCGTTACTTCTTGGTCTGTTTTGACTGAGCTCAGAACTCTTACTTGGTCGAGCTGGTGATGCACGGCGGAGGTGGTGCTGTTCACCTCTACTCCCCTGACACTACTTACGTCTCGCTGAATTCAATTGGTCTTATATCCACTGCGTTGCGTCTCGGTGGACCCTACTGAGGCGTAATGGCCCATGTCCTCATGGCCCCTGCTGAAGCATAATAACCCTGCACCATTATAACTCCGGCTGCCGGCTGGAGCATAATGTCCCGCATCTTGGTGGCCCCGGCTGGAGCATAATGGCCCCACATCTTTGTGGCCCTTGCTCTGGAGCATACTGGTCCGTATCTTCGTGACCTTTTGTAATGCCCAATTTTACTCTTCGTCATCTCAACCAATCTGAAGCATAATAGCCTCACATCGTTGTGGCATTATCAGAGGCCAGATAACCCGTATCGTCGTGGCCCTGTCTGAAACTTAAATGCCCGTATCACCGTGGGCTCGACTATAGGATAATGACCTTACATTGGCATGGGCCACTCTGACGCTTAATGAAAGAGTTACTGATCCAATACCTCCTGTGTAGTTATCTAGTGAATATCCCTGTGCTCATTATATGGTGCTGGGTGAGAGACAACAACAGCATCAGTTTACTGTTATGCCTCTTATAGCATGTTGTGTTAAGCCACTGCGCCTATTTCTACTCCTACTACTCACTTCCATCCACTTGTCCTTCCACTGAACCTTTTTTACCACTGTCACTTGGGATGTATGTATGTATGTATGTATGTATGTGACTAACTACTACTCTGTGTGTGTTATGGTGAAACATCACACACGGAGGCCCGAATCAAAGCATTATGGCGTTAACTCCAGCTGTGGAGTCACAGTGGCCCTACCTTGAGCATAATCCACAGTGGTCCTATTTGAATAATAATAACGGCGTTGACTCCCGCTTGGTGGCGTGGTGGCCCCGCTTGGCGCATAATGACGGCGGTGACTCTTGGTGGGGGGGGGGAGGGGGTAGGCGGCGGCGCCTCCAGGTTTATAGCGGGAAGGAAAATGGAAATCTGGGATAATGTGTTGATGGAAACGAAATACGAGATCTGGCGGTGAATTGAGGAGCGCAAGCTGAAAGCCCCGCGAGCTGCCGCTACCTCGTATCTCTCTCTCTCTCTCTCTCTCTCTCTCTCTCTCTCTCTCTCTCTCTCTCTCTCTCTCATACACACCCTTCTCACACCGAGTCTTTATTTCCCATTACCTGTCTCCTTTTTCTTCTTCTAGTTTTCTCTCTCTGTTTCGTTTTCTCCCCTCATCTCTACCTCTCTCTCTCTTTTGGTTACTCTCTCTCTCTCTCTCGCCCCCCTCCACTTATTTTTCAAATTTTCTCCTCCTTTCAACCTTTCTCTATTTCGCTCTCATTGTTTTCATTTCCCTCTTTTTCTCTATTTTTAATTTTATTTCCACATTTTGTCTCAATTTCTTTTTCCGTTTTCCTTCCATCTCTTAACTAACTTTTCTTCTTTTTCCTATATTTCTCTCTTTGTTTATTTCTTTGATTAAAACACACACACAAACACACACACACACACACACACACATGTATGTATTGAGGCAGTAAAAGAGATAGATAGATAGATAGATAGATAGATAGATAGATAGATAGATAAAGACAGACAGACGAAACCCCAAAGAGAGAGAGAGAGAGAGAGAGAGGGGTCACCATCCATCCCCAACCAACATTTTTATACGAAGTCCACGCGTGACAATCTAATTATCTTATACACACTCTACCTCGACCACAATTTCTCTCTACAAGGCCAACATTTTTCACCTCCATAACGCATAACATTCATTACCAATCAGAAAGTTCTATGATCCTAATCTCTCATAGTTAGTCTTAGCTAATCTCTTAGTTTTAGCTAATCTTACAATTGAACATTTTTTCTATACGTTTCTTATCGATTGGATTTATCTGCACTGAACGAGTTAATTTAATAGACTATCCTGGCTATGCAGTAGTCGATATTCTTTAATCACATTTGTTTTGGCTTGCTCTAACTGGACCCCTGCCAGTCTCTATATCGAATCAAACTACGAATCAATTAGTGTAAATTGGCTCCCTTGTTCGTATTCCAGGCGGCCGAGTCTCCCAGTGCCGTGACAAGTCTGTTGGCCCAGGATATCGTACTAGTAGTGTGGCCGTCGGGCGAAGATCCTACACTTTCCCTTGGACTCCTTCTATATTCCTGATGACTTATATGTACCCCAATGCGTATATACACCCCCACTTATGTGCGTCTACACACACACACACACACACACACACACACACACACACAACTCCCCCAGCATACATCCTTACTCACCCCCACACAAGCACTCTCCTCTATTGACAAACACCACATGCACCACTAGTATACACTGACGTTAAAACTCACGCCCACCCAAACACTGGAAAACACAAATACACAGATATACACCACTCCCTTTCAATATCATACACACACATATACACATTACGTTGGTATACAAACTTCCAAGAGACCACTCCCCCTCCTCCCTCCTCCCACCTCCCTCCTACCAGCCAACAGGCAAAACACCTTACCTCTTGAGTGACACCCATCCCCCACCCACACACACATAGTCCCACCAGTATCATAAATGTGTCACAGAGGCATTAAGTCTTCCATGTACTGATCGAACCTAACCTAACCAAACCTACCCTAACCTAACCTAACCTAACCTAACCCTGGCCCTTATCGTTTGGGTATTATATTCCTATTCGGTCCCAATGTAATCCTAGTGGGCCTTAATATCGATGGTTGGGTTGGGATGGGCTTCGATGGGTTAGGTAAGGTTAGGTTAGGTAAGGTTTGGTTAGGTTAGGTTAGGTTAGGTTAAGTTAGGTTAGGTTAGGTTAGATTAGGTTAGGTTAGGTTAGGTTATCATGGGATTACGACCTCTTATAATTTAATCTCAGTATACATCGTGAGAAAAGACTGGTGACTGTCTATTGATAAGATGATGAATATAAATTGATGACTAATGACTCATGACTGATTACTAGTGGACTGTCATGTTTGGATGACCCTGAGCTAATAGATTGAATGGTTATTTCTTATGTAAAGTATTATAAATTTTATGATTTTTTAAACGTTTAAAAATTAAAAAATCTATATTGCCAGTTTGACGTAATTCTTTTTCGTTTATCTTATTTACTTCACTAGTTGAATCATTTTTGACTTACAATCATATAACTTGAATTTTTTTTTTATTTAGTTTTCATTTTGGTAGTTGTTGTTCGTCAAGGCTCTATGTCATTGGTAATACTGGATGGCTCTGTGTCATTGGTAATACCGGAGAGCTCTGTGTCGTTGGTAATACTGGAGGGCTCTGTGTCGTTGGTAATACTGGAGAGCTCTGTGTCGTTGGTAATACTGGAGAGCTCTGTGTCGTTGGTAATACTGGAGAGCTCTGTGTCGTTGGTAATACTGGAGAGCTCTGTGTCGTTGGTAATACTGGAGAGCTCTGTGTCGTTGGTAATACTGGAGAGCTCTGTGTCGTTGGTAATATTGGAGAGCTCTGTGTCGTTGGTAGTACTGGAGAGCTCTGTATCGTTGGTAATACTGGAGAGCTCTGTGTCGTTGGTAATACTGGTGAGCTCTGTGTCGTTGGTAATACTGGAGAGCTTTGTGTCGTTGGTAATACTGGAGAGCTCTGTGTCGTTGGTAATACTGGAGGGCTCTGTGTCGTTGGAAATACTGGAGAGCTCTGTGTCGTTGGTAATACTGGAGAGCTCTGTGTCGTTGGTAATACTGGAGGGCTCTGTGTCGTTGGTAATACTGGAGAGCTCTGTGTCGTTGGTAATACTGGAGGGCTCTGTGTCGTTGGTAATACTGGATAGCACTGTGTCGTTGGTAATACTGGAGGGCTCTGTGTCGTTGGTAATACTGGAGGGCTCTGTGTCATTGGTAATACTGGAGAGCTCTGTGTCGCTGGTAATACTGGAGAGCTCTGTGTCGCTGGTAATACTGGAGAGCTCTGTGTCGCTGGTAATACTGGAGAGCTCTGTGTCGTTGGTAATACTGGAGAGCTCTGTGTCGTTGGTAATACTGGAGAGCTCTGTGTCGTTGGTAATACTGGAGAGCTCTGTGTCGTTGGTAATACTGGGGAGCTCTGTGCCGTTGGTAATACTGGAAAGCTCTGTGTCGTTGGTAATATTGGAGAGCTCTGTGTCGTTGGTAATACTGGAGAACTCTGTGACGTTGGTAATACTGGAGAGCTCTGTGACGTTGGTAATACTGGAGGGCTCTGTGTCGTTGGTAATACTGGAGAGCTCTGTGTCGTTGGTAATAATGGAGGGCTCTGTGACGTTGGTAATACTGGAGGGCTCTGTGTCGTTGGTAATACTGGAGGGCTCTGTGTCGTTGGTAATACTGGAGGGCTCTGTGTCGTTGGTAATAATGGATGGCTCTGTGTCGTTGGTAATACTGGAGAGCTCTGTGTCGTTGGTAATAATGGATGGCTCTGTGACGTTGGTAATACTGGAGGGCTCTGTGACGTTGGTAATACTGGAGGGCTCTGTGTCGTTGGTAATACTGGAGAGCTCTGTGTCGTTGGTAATACTGGAGGGCTCTGTGACGCTGACAGCCATCCTTTGCAAATCTAATTCAAAAATATTTACCGATTCTCGTATTTCTGTACAGCGAAATATATGTGTTGTCCCTCCAAAAAAACAACATAGTATCCAGCCTTGATTTGTGAGTTTATATATATATATATATATATATATATATATATATATATATATATATATATATATATATATATATATATATACATATATATATATATGTATATATATATATATACATTTTACTTGTGTATACACCAGTTTATATTATGTATTGTACTTACATGTGTGTGTGTAGAGAGGGAGATCGTACGATACTGACTCAATTTAACATATAAACGTTTGAAATTTGGACTTCCTTTGTCGATAATTGTATATAATTTACATATTTGATTATGTTATGTTTAATATATTTTCATACTTCATTTTATTTATGCATATATTAACAGCCAGACAGTATATTAGCATTTGTATATATGATGAAAAAAAATATTCACACACACACACTTTAGTCTCTCCCACACACACACACATACACTTTAGTCTCACACACACACACACACACACACACACACACACACACACACACACACACACACACATAAAACGTCACTGAGCTGTATGTATAATCTCTTAGATAAAGACTTCACCGGCCCGCCATTCACGTTACGCTGAACCGAATGCAAATTATTTTATGCAAGTTCGCACATGAGAACTCGGCTAAAGTAAAATGACCCGCGGCCTTCAGTGTGTGTGTGTGTGTGTGTGTGTGTGTGTGTGTGTGTGTGTGTGTGTAATGAGTGTCGTGAGTGGCTGAGTGACCTGAGTCATACGAACATACTCTTTTATTCAGCTCATGATTCATTTGTCCCAAGTCTCCCACAGGTCACTAAATACACACACACACACACACACACACTTGCCTCTCCTCACCCCGAACAACTCTCCCTCAGTCAGGAAGTTGAAAGTAGTAGTGTTGTTCTCCATGAGGGAGTTGAAGGCCGACCTCACCATTCGCTTTGTCTCGTCGTCGATGTTATTATAACTTGGTGATAAAAATGTTGTTCCTTCACGTGGAGGAGGACATTGTTGGAGGAGTTGTGGTAGTATTTGATAACTCGGCAGCTACTGTTTGGTACGGCTGGAGAGACGAGAGACAGAGGATGGTAATTAACGTGAGATGCCTTGACTTTGGGGGTTCTTGTTTAATAATAATAATAATAATGATAATAACTGTAACTATGAAAATACTACTGCTACTACGACTGTAAATAATAATAATAATACTAATAATAATAATAATATTAAACAAGAAAAAACAACATTAATGATAAAAAACATTAATAAACTACAATATAAAACACTATGGGAAACTCACCTCTTGTGGAGAGGTAAACGTGCGCCGTAATGACCAACCTGAGTAAATTGGAATTCTCAATGACTAGTGTTCACCTGGGAACCACGATGTAAGTGATATTAAGGTTGATTCACTTTCCAATTACTTAAGAAATATTATAAAGTAACGTCTGCAGATTTAACCGTTTCTGACAAGTTATCGAAGTGCAAATTGGACATAACTTGTGGTTTTCGAAATGAGAAATCTGAGCCGGATATTTGTCATGACCGGTTGAAGGGATCGGGGCACATGGTAATCTGGCTTGACTATTTTTTAAGTAATATTTTTGTTGGGTTTGTTGTTGGTTTTGTTATTTTTGTCGTTGTTATTGTAGGTTCAGTTTCTTCAAGCAATCAATGGGAGCACTGTCATCATTATCTGAGGGTTGGCGACCACAGTCCTCCACACTAAATATTTTCGGGCTACATTTTGCATCTCACTAGTAACTTAAATCTATATCTGTACATTATGCATAAATCTACTTGTGCTTACCTAGGTCTGTACTTGTCTGCTTCTGTTTACATAAGTCTGTACTTGTTTGTTTGTGTTTATCAAAGTCGGTGCTTGTCTGCTTGTGTTTACCTAAGTCTGTACTTGTCTGCTTGTGTTTATCAAAGTCGGTGCTTGTCTGCTTCTGTTTACCAAAGTCTATACTTGTCTGCTTGTGTTTATCAAAGTCTGAACTTGTCTGCTTGTGTTTTCTAAGTGTGTACTTATCTGCTTGTACTTTACTAAATCTGTACCTGTCTGTTTGTGGTGTAATGGTCAGCACGCTCGCCTCGCAAGCGAGCGGACCCGGGCTCGATCCTAGGGTAGGGTGCAACTATGGGCACGTTTCTTTGCGCCATTTGCCTCTGTTCCGAGGTAATGGTTAGCCAGTGCAGTTGGCGAGTTGTCCCTTCTTCTCGGACTATTCCTTGACATCGGGTCACGCAACTCGTTAACTTAGGGTGTGGTTGTTGTGTTGGGGACAGCTTCAACTCCTTAAACAAATTCTCGCCTAGGTGGCCCTATGGCCGGCCATCCTTTTCACACGAGGGACAGCCATTATTACCTAGCTCTTTACTTGTCTGCTTGTGTTTACCCGAGTCTGTACTTGAACACAGAAATTTTAATAAAGCTGTTCCCGAATCAGTTAGAATGTCATAATTTATTCTAGCACGTACAAACACGATTTCTTCCAAGACACAAGGGACTCGAACTACAAAGAGGAACCCAGAGCCAGTAGTGTCAGTGCTAATCGATCATAGTGCCTGCTGGGAGGAGTGTTAAATGTTGAGGAATATTTAATGGGAAGATGACAGATAATATTTACACAAAAAATTACAAATTAAAAACTCCAACAGAAGAGAGAGAGAGAGAGAGAGACAGAGAGAGAGAGAGAGAGAGAGAGAGAGAGAGAGAGAGAGAGAGAGAGAGAGAGACGGACTTTTAAATCCGGGTTCACTTTGTGCTCCTATATAAATTAGAAATACAAATAGCAGTGATATAAATTGGCGTTTCTTTACGATGTCTTGGTTGATAGTTAAGCAGTGAGGTTTTGGCGTTGTGTATGTTTTATTCATCAGATTTACGACGGCATTAAAGGCAGTTTATATTAGGCACACGGAGAGATGTAGTAATTTTCTTACTATATTACCGGCAATGTCGTACTTCAGCTGCAACGACAAGTACACGTATCATTTTTTTATGAACAGCCATGAAGTGTATCAGTGATTTAATGTTTGTTTTTTTTTTTAAGTTAACTAGAAAAGATCAATTGGTAAAATTAAATATTATTTTTATTGAGTCAACTCCACTGTTGACAACATTTCATTTATACAGTAATATACCTGGGCAAATTTTCATTAGAATAACTTGTTATGTCCAGTAACAATAATCAGGCGATAATAATAATATTAATAACACAATACCACAACGACTATAGTGAACAGTCAGTTGGGCGTGGGAGCATTACGACCTTCAGATGACGTTAACTGTAGTCCGGGTCGATGACTTGATTTTGGCGGACCAGTGTATCAGAGTGACAGAAATAAGCAACTAGTGTTGGGACCATTATCCATGAATATTTAATTATTTAATTCATTGACCTCATGGCCTCCTTACCTACAGGTGACCATTACAAGGGAAGGAGGTCAGTGGCCTGTGTAGGATCCCTTCATTATTTTTGATAGTCTTGTCCAGGGATATTCTGAGGCCCAGTAGCGTTCTTGCTTCTGTAGTTTGATTTGATAGACTGTTCCACAGGTCTACCAATTTATGTGTAAAGAGGTATTTCCCTATATTGTTTATGCACGACATCTTGACCAGCTGGAATTCGTGCCCCTCAGTGTTGGTGGTGCGTGGCATTGCGAAAAATTGACTTGGGATTACGTTTCCTTTTCAAGATTGTGATTGTCTCTATGAGGTGTGCCCTGTTGTGTCTTGTCTGAAGAGTTGTTAGTCCGAGGTCCTCCAGTCTGCTTGGATTTTATGTTTTGCTGGAGGTAAGGTTTTACTGATTGTATACAGTCGTCGAAAAATACTGTAATTTACTTCAGCATTCAGGATAAACACCAAAGATTGGCCTCATGTCGCGAATTTCTTAAATTGTACGAAGTTGACCCAGCCAATTTTATTTCATGATTGGTGATAGGAGGTGAGAACTTGGATTTATAACTGGGGATCTGAGTAAAAAATGGAATCCATTCAGTGAAAGTATGTGAGTTCTCCGACCTCCAAGAAGTTCAGAAGTCAGGCCTCTGAAGGTAAGATCATGCGTCGAGTTTCTGGGATACCAATGGTATTCTGCTGATCAACTACCTGTCGCATAAAACAATGATCACTGGTAACATTTAAATTGACATAATATTAAAAATGCGTGATTTCAATCTAGAGTAATGACGATAATAGAGGAGTGACCAGAGGTGTGCTGCCGGTCCACTATCGCCGTGTCCCTTATATGTCACTTGACGATTGTGATTTATGGAACACAACCACCTCCCAACAACCCAGACCTGACCTCAAGTGGCTATTGTCACTTTCCAAGCCTTAAGTCCCACCTCGCAGGATATTGTGGACTGAAAGAAAAAACTAAGGCTTGGTTTAAAGAGCTGCTCTAAGACTTCTATACGACTAGTATGGTGAGATTTGAGGGACAAGTAGAGTCAGGTGGTGATTATATTGGAAAATGAAATATAGGCTGTGGTTCTCAGCTATTTTATTATATATACATGTTATGATAAGCTATAGTATGTGTCCCGTGATTGATATGGTAGAGATTGTTTATGGTATTTTAGGGCCTTACATTCACAGCGGTAACAAAGATAAACAAAAACTATTCACTGTCTAAGCTTGAAAAAAAAAAATCTTAAATACGTGCTCAACATCTATCAGTCAGATCAGAAAAGGCCAAACTCACCCAGAAAATGTTGAACGGTAAAATTAAAGGACATGGTGTCAATATCTTATGTAAGGTTGGCAATAGTCGATCAGGATATGCAAATGACCTTCCGGCACGATAATCTTATGGTAAACTATTTTTTCTTATATCCTCTGGGGTTTTGGCTCTGATGTTTCTCTCTCTTCAAAATCATTTATATTTTTTCTTTGCTTAAAGGTTAGAAAAAAATTTCAGGAAGGTTTATACGTGTTAGGATATTTAATAACTTGTATATTTTTATTTAGATCATGAAAATATATTCTTATAAATATATATACTTGATAAGAAGTAAAATAACCGATATATATAGATATATATATATATATATATATATATATATATATATATATATATATATATATATATATATATATATATATTTTGCCAAGGTTTATACTTGCCAGTAACATACGCTGGCGTGAATCACAGTTATGACATGTTATTTGCATATGAAAACAAGAGAGAGGGGTCCTTAGGTCACCTACTTAATAACATGACAGGAAGAAAATACAGAGAAAAAAATATCCTCAGAAACCAAGAGTCGGGTGAGTGTCGTGGAGTTTCGAAATAGTATAAATTTACTGACATCGTATATAAAATGCCAGAACAAAATATAGATTCACTAAGATCCACTTTTGAGTTCAAGAGACTGGCACGAGCGCAGTACCCCTCATTACCACGTCGATGCCAAGGTATAATTTTTCTGCGTTTTTGTAGCTAAGTTCCTCTTATTTTACTGTGCTGTTATTATCCTTTTTTATTCTTCAATTCGTCGCCAGTAAAGCAACTTACTTTAGTTGTCGCTAAAGCGTGAGTTCTGGGTTGTCATTTTTGCCTGTAAACCACGAGATCTATAATTACGTCAAATTAATATGATTTCATGCCTTAACAGGGAGTGAGGAGATCAATGCAAATACTCCTGATGGGATTTCAATCACACTTAATTGTTATACCCGTGTTGAAACGATATTTTGGGTCCTCTCTGAATGGTAATAATAGAGAGGAAGAAGAGGGAATTTGTGGGTGTGGTGAGTAGGAAGTGTGTGTGTGTGTGTGTGTGTGTGTGTGTCTGTGTGTGTGTGTGTGTTGTGTGTGTGTGTGTGTGTGTGTGTGTGTGTGCGTGTGTGTGTGTGTGATTTGTAAGTTGAATGTTAGTTGAAGTATATTTGATTTTCTTCTTGTAAATCAATGTAGGAAAAAGAAGACAGGAGGTAGCAACAGTGCAGGTGCGGGTACAGGGATAGTTAAAGGTGTCTCATAAGTCACGCTACAGTACAGGTACAAGGATACAGTACAAAAAGGTTCAGTAAATTCAACATTTTAAGTAAAATATCAATATTAGTTTCAGACAAATCTAGGTTAACTATTATATATTTATGTAAATGCGTTAGGCGGCAGAGAAGTACAGTCACACCTTATATTTTGAATATATTTTGGCCAATTGGTTGACAAATAATATTTATTAATGTGCAAGAAAACTTTTATCATAATTTCTAATTTGATTTTTATTATATAAACAAAACATAATAACACATGATTCCCACGAATCTAATCTGATAATACAAACACGAGATGTCAACATATCCCTGAGACGGACCTCCGTCGTCATAAACGCCTCATTGTCTCACGTAGTTTTCGTAATATTTCTGTCAATTTGGGTCGCTGTCCCACACCCTGGTAACACGACAATCTCTGTAGCGTGTAAAACACATGCTACATTAATCCTTGTGGCTAAAGCTCGTAAATACTGAAAACTACCGTAACCATCATAAATATTATTGTTAAGTATAAACACACTTTACACACACACACACACAGACACAGACACACACACACACACACACACACACATATATATATATATATATATATATATATATATATATATATATATATATATATATATATATATATTTCTAGGATGTCAGGATGGCAATTATGTAGAAGCGTCATTATTGTGACAGATATAAACGTAATTATAGTTACAAGGACGATACAGAATACAGTATTACAGTTACAGGGACGCTACAGAATACAGTATTATAGGTACAGGGTCGATACAATTTACAGTACTATAGTTGCAGGGACGGTACAGAATACAGTATTATAGTTACAGGGACGATACAGAATACAGTATTACAGTTACAGGGCCGATGCAGAATACTGTATTATAGTTACAGGGACGATACAGAATACAGTATTATAGGTACAGGGTCGATACAATTTACAGTGCTATAGTTACAGGGACGGTACAGAATACAGTAGTATAGTTACAAGGACGATGCAGAATACAATATTATAGTTACAGGGACGATACAGAATACAGTATTACAGTTACAGGGCCGATACAGAATACTGTATTATAGTTACAGGGACGATACAGAATACAGTATTATAGTTACAAGGACGGTACATAATACAGTATTATAGTTACAGGGGCTGTAGAGAATACAATAGTAGAGTTACAGGGACGATACAGAATACAGTATTATAGTCACAGGGGCGATACAGAGTACGGTAATATTCAGTGGAAAGATGAGATAATAAGAAAACTGAACAATTTGGTTTAATTATCCGCTTCTCTTTTTCCAATACACACAATCTGCCCTCGTCATACATTCACATCATTTCTGTATTTATGTATGGTAACAGCGTCATGCTTCAGTTCATGTATGGTAACAGCGTCATGCTTCAGTTCATGTATGGTAACAGCGTCATGGATCAGTTCATGTATGGTAACAGCGTCATGCACCAGTTCATGTATGGTAACAGCGTCATGCACCAGTTCATGTATGGTAACAGCGTCATGCATCAGTTCATGTATGGTAACAGCGTCATGCACCAGTTCATGTATGGTAACAGCGTCATGCACCAGTTCATGTATGGTGACAGCGTCATGCACCAGTTCATGTATGGTAACAGCGTCATGCACCAGTTCATGTATGGTAACAGCGTCATGCACCAGTTCATGTATGGTAACAGCGTCATGCATCAGTTCATGTATGGTAACAGCGTCATGCACCAGTTCATGTATGGTAACAGCGTCATGCACCAGTTCATGTATGGTAACAGCGTCATGCACCAGTTCATGTATGGTAACAGCGTCATGGATCAGTTCATGTATGGTAACAGCGTCATGCACCAGTTCATGTATGGTAACAGCGTCATGCACCAGTTCATGTATGGTAACAGCGTCATGCACCAGTTCATGTATAGTAACAGCGTCATGGATCAGTTCATGTATGGTAACAGCGTCATGCATCAGTTCATGTATGGTAACAGCGTCATGGATCAGTTCATGTATGGTAACAGCGTCATGGATCAGTTCATGTATGGTAACAGCGTCATGGATCAGTTCATGTATGGTATCAGCGTCATGGATCAGTTCATGTATGGTAACAGCGTCATGCACCAGTTCATGTATGGTAACAGCGTCATGCACCAGTTCATGTATGGTAACAGCGTCATGCACCAGTTCATGTATAGTAACAGCGTCATGCATCAGTTCATGTATGGTAACAGCGTCATGGATCAGTTCATGTATGGTAACAGCGTCATGCATCAGTTCATGTATGGTAACAGCGTCATGCACCAGTTCATGTATGGTAACAGCGTCATGCACCAGTTCATGTATGGTAACAGCGTCATGCATCAGTTCATGTATGGTAACAGCGTCATGCACCAGTTCATGTATGGTAACAGCGTCATGCACCAGTTCATGTATGGTAACAGCGTCATGCACCAGTTCATGTATGGTAACAGCGTCATTCACCAGTTCATGTATGGTAGCAGCGTCATGCACCAGTTCATGTATGGTAACAGCGTCATGGATCAGTTCATGTATGGTAACAGCGTCATGGATCAGTTCATGTATGGTGACAGCGTCATGGATCAGTTCATGTATGGTAACAGCGTCATGGATCAGTTCATGTATGGTAACAGCGTCATGGATCAGTTCATGTATGGTAACAGCGTCATGGATCAGTTCATGTATGGTAACAGCGTCACGCACCAGTTCATGTATGGTAACAGCGTCATGCACCAGTTCATGTATGGTAACAGCGTCATGCACCAGTTCATGTATGGTAACAGCGTCATGCATCAGTTCATGTATGGTAACAGCGTCATGGATCAGTTCATGTATGGTAACAGCGTCACGCACCAGTTCATGTATGGTAACAGCGTCATGCACCAGTTCATGTATGGTAACAGCGTCATGCACCAGTTCATGTATGGTAACAGCGTCATGCATCAGTTCATGTATGGTAACAGCGTCATGCATCAGTTCATGTATGGTAACAGCGTCATGGATCAGTTCATGTATGGTAACAGCGTCATGCACCAGTTCATGTATGGTAACAGCGTCATGCACCAGTTCCTGTATGGTAACAGCGTCATGCATCAGTTCCTGTATGGTAACAGCGTCATGCACCAGTTCATGTATGGTAACAACGTCATGCACCAGTTCATGTATGGTAACAGCGTCATGGATCAGTTCCTGTATGGTAACAGAGTCATGCACCAGTTCATGTATGGTAACAGCGTCATGCACCAGTTCCTGTATGGTAACAGCGTCATGCATCAGTTCCTGTATGGTAACAGCGTCATGCACCAGTTCATGTATGGTAACAGCGTCATGCACCAGTTCCTGTATGGTAACAGCGTCATGGATCAGTTCATGTATGGTAACAGCGTCATGCATCAGTTCATGTATGGTAACAGCGTCATGCACCAGTTCATGTATGGTAACAGCGTCATGCATCAGTTCATGTATGGTAACAGCGTCATGCATCAGTTCATGTATGGTAACAGCGTCATGCATCAGTTCATGTATGGTAACAGCGTCATGCACCAGTTCATGTATGGTAACAGCGTCATGGATCAGTTCATGTATGGTAACAGCGTCGATCAGTTCATGTATGGTAACAGCGTCATGCATCAGTTCATGTATGGTAACAGCGTCATGGATCAGTTCATGTATGGTAACAGCGTCATGCATCAGTTCATGTATGGTAACAGCGTCATGCACCAGTTCATGTATGGTAACAGCGTCATGCATCAGTTCATGTATGGTAACAGCGTCATGCATCAGTTCATGTATGGTAACAGCGTCATGCACCAGTTCAGGTATGGTAACAGCGTCATGCACCAGTTCATGTATGGTAACAGCGTCATGCATCAGTTCATGTATGGTAACAGCGTCATGGATCAGTTCATGTATGGTAGCAGCATCATGCACCAGTTCATGTATGGTAACAGCGTCATGCACCAGTTCATGTATGGTAACAGCGTCATGCACCAGTTCATGTATGGTAACAGCGTCATGCACCAGTTCATGTATGGTAACAGCGTCATGCACCAGTTCATGTATGGTAACAGCGTCATGGATCAGTTCATGTATGGTAACAGCGTCATGGATCAGTTCATGTATGGTAACAGCGTCACGCACCAGTTCATGTATGGTAACAGCGTCATGCACCAGTTCATGTATGGTAACAGCGTCATGCACCAGTTCATGTATGGTAACAGCGTCATGCACCAGTTCCTGTATGGTAACAGCGTCATGCACCAGTTCATGTATGGTAACAGCGTCATGCACCAGTTCATGTATGGTAACAGCGTCATGCACCAGTTCATGTATGGTAACAGCGTCATGCACCAGTTCCTGTATGGTAACAGCGTCATGCACCAGTTCATGTATGGTAACAGCGTCATGCACCAGTTCATGTATGGTAACAGTGTCATGCATCAGTTCATGTATGGTAACAGCGTCATGCATCAGTTCATGTATGGTAACAGCGTCATGCATCAGTTCATGTATGGTAACAGCGTCATGCATCAGTTCATGTATGGTAACAGCGTCATGCATCAGTTCATGTATGGTAACAGCGTCATGCACCAGTTCATGTATGGTAACAGCGTCATGCACCAGTTCATGTATGGTAACAGCGTCATGCACCAGTTCATGTATGGTAACAGCGTCATGGATCAGTTCATGTATGGTAACAGCGTCATGGATCAGTTCATGTATGGTAACAGCGTCATGCATCAGTTCATGTATGGTAACAGCGTCATGGATCAGTTCATGTATGGTAACAGCGTCATGCATCAGTTCATGTATGGTAACAGCGTCATGCACCAGTTCATGTATGGTAACAGCGTCATGGATCAGTTCATGTATGGTAACAGCGTCATGCACCAGTTCATGTATGGTAACAGCGTCATGCACCAGTTCATGTATGGTAACAGCGTCATGCACCAGTTCATGTATGGTAACAGCGTCATGGATCAGTTCATGTATGGTAACAGCGTCATGGATCAGTTCATGTATGGTAACAGCGTCATGGATCAGTTCATGTATGGTAACAGCGTCATGGATCAGTTCATGTATGGTAACAGCGTCATGGATCAGTTCATGTATGGTAACAGCGTCATGGATCAGTTCATGTATGGTAACAGCGTCATGCACCAGTTCATGTATGGTAACAGCGTCATGGATCAGTTCATGTCAACCAGAATACTTTGTTTACAAAGAGTAAAGGTAAACACAAGGGAGAGTTTGACTAAAATCTGAAAAAAATTTTTTTAGAGTTTTTTTAAATAATATTTTAAGCGAATTATATTCAAACTGCGGTTTTT
>CAUDMG010003052.1:545000-698334 GCA_958450375.1 Homarus gammarus | reverse complement strand
GAACATATTAAAAAGGGGTTCTGACTGCCATTGTTCGATTTACCACCAGCGGAACCAGGGCTTTCACTAGAGGAGGACTTTACATTGGATGGCTTATTTCTGTCTCTGTTTGCAAAAGATCTCTGTATTAGAGCGAAAGAATCGGCTATTTGGGAAGCTTTTATGAGCTCTGGCTCTCTTTTCCCTACGAGCATCAAGATATTAAAAGGTAGCTTCTGATTACACTCTTCCAGTACAATAAGTGTAATAAGTTCTAAGAACGTGGTCGTTTCCGTCGCTTTTGAGCCATTTTTTACACATTCTAAGTTTGTTAGTAAGGAACTCTACGCAAGTACTGGCAAGGTTTTTGGTGTAGGACTTAAATCGGTCTATATGCTTCTGGAGTTATCGAGTTAGCGTCTAGAATTCTCTTCTTGACTAATTCGTAATCATCTACCGTGTCAAAATTTGAAAATGTGAGTGCAGCTTTGTCAACAAGCTTAGCCTGGAGACGCCAGGTCCATTCCTCTTTGGGCCATTTTGAATGTTCCACAAATTTCTCAAATGTTCGGAAAGTTCTGTCAGGATCGTCTTCATTAAATTTGGGGACTAATGAAATATTCTTTGCTAAGTTTAAAGAAATAGGTTTATCATCTACTTCGACTTATTCTACTTCGATTTTTTCACGCTCTAATTGCAATCCCCTGTTCTTAAGTTCGAACTGAAGTTATGTCTTTATCTTGGAGAGCGAGTTGAAGTTCCAATTGAAAACGTCTTTCTGCTTTTCCTTGAAGTTCGGCTCTCAACTTTTCTCTCTCAAACTCAAATCTGTCAGCGGACCATGAAGTGGTTGTTCTTACTCTAGTCACGCTTGCCACGTCATCTTTCTCAACTTGAAATGAGTGACTCATGGGAATTAAAACCTCAAATGGTAGTTTCCTCAAGAATTCCTGTAGACGCTAACTCCCAACAACTGTATTTTTAAGTACTTCTTCAGTCACTGAACTGATGAACGGAATGTTAAAAAACTTTTTGATTACCCGATCCTTAAGTTTGTCAAAAAAATGGTTTTCACAAAAATCCTTTAGTTCAAATTGTTTAGAGGCCATTTTAAACTTCACACTGGATAGCGAATGTTAATTACATAAAAATAAAGTTAAGATGTCACCACTAACCAGTCACAAGTATGAAATATTAAAATTTTCGGGGACAAGTTAAGGTTGACGTCGAAACTTCCACTCGATAACTGGGACTAGAAGAACGAAAATGTTCCAAAATGTCTTAAGTGAGTAACATTTCAGTCAGGATATGACATTAAAAATTCCAGTCAATTTCAGAAAAGCAAATGTAATGAATGTTTATCAGACCACAGCTTACAGCCCAGAGAAATACAACACGTATAACAGTAAGTAGATGAGCAGGTGTACACCCATAAGGTGCACAGCCTACAGTGACAGCAAGGCCTGTCCCAGGAGGCAAGGCCACAAAGTACTTAAGTTAACAGTGAGATATGACCGTGTTAAGGAAACCATACCTTGCCAAGACACACCTGGGCGGTAATAATTAGGAAGCATTACCGACCTGGGAAATGACCACACACCTGGGCAAACACAACTGTCCAGATCTAACCAGTTTAGTGTTAATTGGGAGAGGTCATCTGCCGGCTGGAGATCTCCAATATATAGGCTCTGCACCCTCTTCCACGCGTCATTCTCATTCAGTCATTCATATTCCGACGATTTTCAAAACACTATCGACGGAGTCACGCTCGTCACTACTAAGGTGGGGAGGGAGACTTTCCTCCCTAGCACCGCGTCTCCATAGCAGGGTCTCCCATAGAAGACATAGTTCAGCAGCATCTGCTGGGCCTCCCTCAGGTCACATGTGAGTCTTTGTCAGAGCTATCCATAGGGTGAGTTACTTACGGTGGGAAATGTATCCGTTTCATGTGGTGTCCGAGAGTCTGTGTCTAGTAACGTAAATATAATGTCCTAGTAACTTCGATATAATATGCTATTAATGTGTCTGTGTCATTGAGTGAATAATAAATAGCTGTACCATTAGAGGTTAGGTTTAGAAGATTCTCCCTAAGAACGTAATATCAAGGTTAAGTAACTAGCCGGCCACGCTACCACACTTCCTCTCTTTACATCCCACAACTAAATATTCTATCTATACTTTCTGCCTCTAAATCCCCCCATTACACAAATACTTAATCGAAAGAGCAGAGAAACGAGGCAGAATCGTGATAGCAAGGACAACCTTTATCGTTGTGTTATCTTACTATGCCTGACCAATGTCATAACACGAGAACAATCCCAAGGAATATAAGTAGAAAAGAGAAAAGGGTTACAGCATAAAATATAAATTCAGTCGATTCCCTAATTTACTTACAAACACAATGGTGGTGATTGTCTAGGTCTACGATAGTTTTGTATGCTAAGTAGACAACAAACTAAGATTTTCTCAACTTAAACTTAGGACGTTATGAAACCCAAAAATACAAGTTAAGCGGAAGAAGTAGAGCGAGCGTTTCACCTCCTCACTACACGAGTCGTAAGGATATGAGAAAACGAATCCGGACATATACCTTACCGACTAAGAATTCGAACATTATGACTCGCTTCTGCCAATCGTGTGGTTATAATGACAAATTTAGCATAAAAGGTCCATCAGACCCAAGCAATTTCAACTAATTACAATGTAAACCTATAAAGAGTAATACGGAATGCTACATTTTAAGTAAAAAATAAGAAGTATTTGTACAATTAAGGTAAAGTTATATTAAAACTGAAACATCATGGACGTATACAAAGTGGTATAAAACTCTCAACACTCCTTGTGACAGCTGAGAGTACGTTATGATGAAGGCACAAAAATGAATACAACTTTACCCTTGTTCTTAGATCCTGTCAAGGTCCCCACCTGTTACGATCTCAAGTATAAAGGGATGAAAAATGTGCCTGGTACTTTAAGGGAGAACTTGTTATGTATTGCAAGTGCCACTGCATGTTATGACCATCAGGTCTAAAGAAATATCCTATTTCTGGGCGGTCACCAAGAAGGTCTATAAAAAGGGAACCAAAATTAAACAATTTACTGATGAAGATTAAAACTTACAAATTAATACAAAAAGAAAAAGGTAAATTTTTACTTTAGGACACACGAGTCTCTAGGGGTTGACCAATGTGTTTTCCAGTGTATGTTGGTGTTTTAAACGAATCTGACCATCATTTTTGTCGAAAACTGAACCGCATAATCGAGGTGCGGACTGACTAGCACAAGATTTAGGTGCAATAAGACCTCTGCACTCTTATTACTTACACTTCTAGATATAAAACCCAATACTCCGTTTGCCTTATTACGTAGATCCGGGCTTACAAGTACCCCTAAGTCTCTTTCACAAGTCGACTTCTCTAGGTTGATGTTGTTAAGGCTGTATACAATGACAGTATTTGTTCTTCCAATATTAAATATGCTGTACTTGCTGGTGTTGAATTTCATTTGCCATTTTCTGACCACCCCTGCAGTTTATATAAATCCTCCTGTAGTGCATTTGGATGCTGCCCTGAATTAATCTGTCGCCCTATTTTGGTGTCATCCGCAAACTTGCTTATGTCACTGCTCATCCCAGTATCTAGATCGTTGATGCAGATTATGAACAAGATTGGGCCCGGTACTGACCCCTGTGGAGCCCCACTGGTTACACAGCCCCACTCAGATTAAACATCATCTACACTAACCCTCTGTGTTCTATCGTTGAGCCATGATTTTATCCAATTTAAAACTTCCCCTCGATACCATGAACCTTAACTTTTCTCAGAAGTCTCTGATGCGGTACTCTGTCAAACGCTTTGCTAAAGTCCTAAGTAAATAACATCGTAATTATCGTCATTATCTACTACCTCGAAGAATTTCTTAAAAAAGTCAGCCTAGATTTTCCCTTTGTAAACCCACGTTGAGAGTCGTAGATTATTTTGTTTTTCTCTAAATGCGATCGGATGCAATTTGCTATAAATGATTCAAGAAATTTCCCTACTACTGACGTCAGACTTATAAGCGGGTAATTTGACGCTGATGCTCTGTCTCCCTTTTTGAATATGGGTACTACATTTGCCTGTTTCCACAAGACTGGCACAACTCCCGTGTCTAATGATTTGGTAAATAAATTTACGAGGGGCCGCTAATCTGTTCCTTACACTCTTTCAAAACTCTAGGGAAAATTTCATCCGGCCCTGGGGATTGGTCTTTAATTTATTTAACTTCTTAAGAACATCCCCTTTTCTGATAGTGACATTCTTTAATTACTCTTCTTCATTTACCCTAAATATCAGTTCCACCTCTGGATTTTCCTCGTGAATTTCTTCTGTGAAAACTGATAAGAAGTAGCGGTTTAATGCTTTGCTTATTTTCTCAATATCATCGATCACTTCCCCTCTCTCTGACTTTAAAGACCACACTTTGTCCAGGACCTTTGTCCTATATACCTGGAAAAATCCCTTGGGATTCGCCTTGGATTCTCTTGCTAGCCTGATTTCGTAGTCCCTGTTTGCCTTCCTTACATTTTTTTTAACATTCCTAGATAGTTCATTATAATTATTTCTGAGTTGCTCCTTCCCTCCATTAAAAAAAAATATATATATTATATATATATATATATATATGTATATAGTCAACGACCTCACCAGCAAGGAATCGAACCCTCGTTGACTATATGTTCAAAGTCCGCGTGTTATATGGACTAAAAATGAAGTATATATATGTACCTCGCGTTTCATACCAGCTGGATTCGGTAAAATGCTACTGACACCACATAAGAGGCACGGGCAGTTTCCCATTGAGGTTCACGGCGCCATCAGCTCGATGAACAGGCTTTGTGTGAAATATAACAGAGTCTAGAACTGCTTTTAGTGTCCTTGTGGCCTAGCCGGTAAGCGTTCCCTAGTCACACCCAGTAGGTCGAGGGTTCGATTCCTTGCTGGTGAGGTCGTTGACTATATGTTCAAAGTCCGCGTGTTATATGGACTAAAAATGAAGTATATATATGTACCTCGCGTTTCATACCAGCTGGATTCGGTAAAATGCTACTGACACCACATAAGAGGCATGGGCAGTTTCCCATTGAGGTTCACGGCGCCATCAGCTCGATGAACAGGCTTTGTGTGAAATATAACAGAGTCTAGAACTGCTTTTAGTGTCCTTGTGGCCTAGCCGGTAAGCGTTACCTAGTCACACCCAGTAGGTCGAGGGTTCGATTCCTTGCTGGTGAGGTCGTTGACTATATGTTCAAAGTCCGCGTGCTATATGGCCTAAAAATGAAGTATATATATATATATATATATGTGTGTGTGTGTGTGTGTCCACACGAGAATCTCGGAAACAACTTTACCGATCTGTAGTGATGATGGATGGTGTTATATGTAGTGATGATGGATGGTGTTATATGTAGTGATGATGGATGATGTTATATGTAGTGATGATGGGTGGTGTTATATGTAGTGATGATGGATGGTGTTATATGTAGTGATGATGGATGATGTTATATGTAGTGATGATGGGTGGTGTTATATGTAGTGATGATGGATGATGTTATATGTAGTGATGATTAGACACTCAAATACTAACAGTTTAATGCTAAACAAATATACTTTGCATGGTGAAACTTACATACACCGTTAATGAACTATTGATGGAAGAAGACGTTTTGGGGACTGAAAAGTGAGACAATGTGGAGACTCCTTTGGAAAAATCAAATGCGTTTGGACGAAAAAATTCTCGCAATAACGATACCTCGGTCAACATTTCGCATGCGTGATGCACAGAGAACATCTCCCAGACGAAGACCGAAAACTACTTAAAATACATTAAATTCAACTGTATCGCTATAAAGACATTTCCGCCATGTATTTATGGGGAACAAAAAGCTCAGAATAACAAGATCTAAATGTTTCAGTAGTTTATATCTTTCTGGGGCGCTATGTCCGAAAGTGAAATAATACCAAGAAAAAAACGATCACACTTCACGTTACAAAAAACTATGAAATTAGTACACATCACTTAAAAATATATATACAAATACCTATACCAAGATCACTACCAATACCACCTTGTTACATATCCACATATGTGTTTGAGGGAAGAACCGGCTGAAACGTGTTTATAGGGAGAAACAATACAGTACACACGGTAGAGGAGGTTGAGAAGATCTATTCTCCCTGTCAATGCTCAGCCTTCTATTGATCTAGGGGAATAGAGTCCCAAAACTGAGGACACACACAGGGTGCACCACAGCCAAGTCCCAGGGGAGCAGCCCACCTAGGCGTTGAGTAGCTTGTGGCCAACTGGCTCACACTACTCTGCCGGCTTCCCACCAACCTTTGGGAGTGGCGACAGGGATGATGCGAACAGAGGTGAACCAGGGTTGTTCGTGGTCTCAGCTTCGAGACTCATATAGAGGGGGTAACGACTCCTTGGGTCGTAACACTCCCCACCCACCCTCCAAGACCTCCGTAGTCCCGATAAAGGAGGACTAGGACCCCTCTGTGTCTGGATGCCCAGGTGGATCCCTGGAGAGGACGTCAGCCAAGATGTTGTCCACCCCTATTATATGGCGAATGTCCAAGTGGTAGCGCCCATCTCAGTATGCGTTGGTTGGAGCTCTGCATGCTGGTGTTGAAGGCGAGAGGGTTATGGTCGATCTAGATGGGATGAGAGTGGAGATAGCCGTCAAATTTATGGAGAGCCATGACTAAGGCGAGGGCCTCTCTCAATGGTGGAATATTGTTTTTGGCGTTTCTTCAATTTGGCAGAGTAGTAAAACACCGGATATAGCACTCCACTAGTAGGGTCCTCCTGAAGAAGGACTTCTCCAACACCAACTCCACTCGCCTCTACTTAGAGAATGACGGGTCGGGAGTGGTCTGGAGTTCTGAGGACAGGGTGAGTCGACAGAAGCAGTTTGACACGGCTGAAAGCTGCATCACTGTCAGGATTCCACTTAAATGAAGATTTATGGCTGGCCAAGTCAGTAAGGGGAGGGGGTGCAGTAATGGAGGATAAATTACTGCAGAATCGTCTGTAGAAGCCAGCCATCCCTAAAAAAAGCACAGGAGGGCTTTCCTCTTAGTGGGTTTAGGGAAGGACAGGATGGCTTCCACAATGGCGTCCTTTGGTCTCGTCTGGCCCCCTCCAACAACAGGTCCTAAATACACCACGGTAGCACTCCCAAAAGTGGATTTGGCCAGGTTGATGGTGAAGCCCACCTCCTGCAATAGACCGAAAAAGGTCTGAAGCCGAATAAGACGTTTCTGCGAATGTTCTGAAATTATTACAAGATCACCTAAGTATGCATAGGTGCCAGAAAGGTCTTGAATAGCGAAATTAATGGACCATTGAAAAGTAGCAGGAGCATTAGCCATTCCGAAAGGCATAACTTTATATTGGTATAATCCAATGGGGGTAATGGAAGCAGAGATGGTTTGGCTGTCTCGATCAACCCTATTTGATAACCTTTTTGAAGATCAATAGTGGTTATACACCGAGCTTGACCTTTGGCATCTACCAGACCATCAATCAACGGAAGAGGGAAGGAGTCGGTATCTTACTTGACCTTTCTGTACCATCAGGTTTCGGAATCAACAAACAGGGTGAAGCCCAAGGGGAATTACTCGGTTCTGCCAAACGATTATAATTGATTATATGAGATATATCTGCAGTAGGGATTTATGTGAGTCCTTAGGGGACTTTCCTGGACTGCAGTGGGGATGACTTATGTCACTTCATCCTTTTGAGATGTATTTTTTTTTTTTTTTTTTGTATCTGAAAAAACGTATCACTCAAACCAGGTTAGTGATAATTAGGAGACAACACCTGCCGGCTGGAGACTTCCAAGAAAAGGGTCTTTCTCAGAGCGATCAATGTGATGAGTTACTTATGGTGGGAAGTGCATACATTTCATTTTTGTGTTCAGGATTCATTGTCAAGTGACGTTAATATAATAATTTATTAATGTGTCCTTGCTACTCACTTAAGTAACAAATAACTGTACTTTGAACTGTTTTTTTTAGCTTGGAGAAGGACGTGCCCCTAAGTGCTCGTGTTAGTGACCATAGGAAAGGCCGCCGTGGATCGTTGTGTTATGGGGGAAGAGGAACGGTGTGTGAGGAAAGACGACTCCCTGGCCACTCTGCTAAGTCAGATGGAGCAGTTGAGAAGAGAGATAGACTCTTAAAAGGTTAGAACGAAGCCCTCAGGACTGAACTCCTTCAGTAGGGTCAGGAGGAGCAGGGGTGGAGATTGTTTGTCTCCAAGGGGATGAGGGTCAGACTACGGAAAGCTGACCAGGGTGTGGAGTGCAGTAACCCCTCCCAAATGTTGGAGGAAGCTGGCTAGGAAGAGAAGAGGCAGGACGGTGAGGTTACAGGAGAGAAATGGGCAGTTATTCAAACCCTGCCCAGTGGTAAGGTCGTGGTAGTTGAGGACAGCCAGGTGAGGTTCTTAGATAAGAATATTTGTGCAAGAGATAGGGAGCGGAGGACTGGGGTGTGTTTTCCTGTGGTTGGGAGACGGAATGTACCTGAGAGGATGGATAGGGTTTTGTCAGGGGAGGGTACCAAGCCAGTAGTGTGTCTTTGTGTAGGAGGTAACGACATAGGAAACGATAGGAGTGAGGAATGTTTCAAAGGTATAGGGAGGCGCTAGGGAGGATTAGAGATAGGGGAAGGATCCCGATAGTATGTGGTGTCTTGCCTAAAAGAGGAATTGGCGGTTACTGAGTGTCCAGGGCAATTGCTATAAATTGCCGACTGGAAAAACATTGTGCAAGCAATGGTTGGGCGTTCAATGATAACTGGCAACCATGTGTGAAGAAAGACGACCCCCTGACCACTCTGCTAAGTCACCTGAAGCAGTTGAGGAGAGAGATAAACGTTTTAAAGAGGAACTACGAAGCCCTCAGGACCGAACTCGGCAGGTGTCCTGCCTAGAAGGACACCTGCGGAGGAGGGTCAGGAGGAGCAGGGGTGGAGAGTGGTTGTCTCCAAAGGACTAGGGTCAGACTCAGGAAAGCTGACCAGGATATGGAGTGCAGTAACCCCTCCCAAGTGTTGGTGGAAGCTGTGGTGCCAGGAGAGAAAGGGGTAGTTGTTCAAACCCTGCAAGAGATAGGAAACGTAGGACGAGGGTGTGTTTTCCTAGACAGGGATGGGGCATGTAGCTGAGAGGATGTATAGGGTTTTGTCAGGGGAGGGTACCAAGCCAGTAGTGTGTCCTCAGTGTAGGAAGTAAAGACATAGGAAAGGTTAGGAGTGAGGAACTTTTCAAGAGGTATAGGGAGGTGCTAGGGAAGGTTAGAGATAGGGGAGGGATCCCAATTGCATGTGGTGTCTTCCCGAGAAGAGGAGTTGGTGGCGAATGACTGTCCAGGGCAATTGATATAAATTGTCGACTGGAAAAACATTGTGCAAACAATGGTTGGACGTTCATTGATAACTGGCAACCATTCTATAGCAACGACTACCTGTGCAGTAGTGACTGAATACACTTGTCTCGCGCGGGGGTAAAGACGTTGTCTGCATCCCTGGAGCGTGAAATTGTCACTCCAAAGCAGGGGGAGGGGGGGGGGGGGTTCGCCAGTAGAGAGAGATCAGGTTAAGTGGGAGTCATAAAACAAGCAGGTCCTTGGAAGTAAAATTGGTTACTCAGGACAAGGGATAAAAGAGGACCATGGAAGGGTAGGTTTAAATGTATGCTATACAAATAGTTGGGGCGATAGAAAGAAAATAGACTTGCTGAGAGTGGTTGTATGTACCGAAGAAATTGCGGAAGGAAGAGAAAACTTATTATGGGAGTGCTTTACAGACCCCCCCAAGTATGGGAAAGAAGCATCTCAGCCCATATGGCAGGGAATGAGTAGGGCAGCAAAACACAACAACCTGTGCATTACGGGGGATTTCAACTTCAGAAATATTGTCTGGGATAACATTGTAGGTGATTATGAATCTGAAGCCTTCCAAGACGCAGTACAGGAAAATTAAAAAAAAAAACTAATTGCAGAACCTACTAGAGGTGACACTATATTAGACATAGTATTAACAAATAAAGAAAATATTATCAGAGATATCAATGGAGGGGAAGAACTAGGGAACAATGATCACAGAGAAATCAGGTTCACCCTAAATTGGGAAACGAAAAACAATGACGATATGGTCAGAATCCCTGACTTTCGGTTGGAAGATTATCAGGGGTTAAGAAGGTACCAGTCAGGTCAGTGCCCGGTAGGATTGGGTGAGGTCACCGGCGACACAACAATTGATCATGGCTATAATATATTCACAAGTATACTACGTAAAGCACAAGAAAAAAATATACCATGAAGAAAAATTAAGTCAAATAAGAATGATCCAAGGTAGATGACCAAAAGCTTAAACATGACATAGGAATAAAGAAAGGAATTTTTAAGAAATTAAATGGAGGGGTGGACCATTTCAAAAATAGGTATAATGGAATGCTAAGAAATTTGTAAGGACTGCAAAGACGGATTACGAAATCAAGATAGCAAGTGAATGCAAGGCGAAGCCCAATGGATTTTTCCAGGTATATAGGACAAAGGTTAAGGACAAAGTGGGGCCTTTAAAGTTAAAGAGAGGGGAAGTGATCGATGATTGTGAGAATATAAGCAAAGCATTAAACAGCTAATTCTTATCATTTTTCACTGAAGAAATTCACGAGGAAATGCCATAGGTGGAACTGATATTTAGGGGAACTGAAGAAGAGAAATTAAAAAATATCACTATCAGAAAAGAGGATGTTCTTATGAAGATAAATAATTTAAAGAAGACAAAATCCCCAGGGCCAAAAGAAATTTCCCCTCGAGTTTTGAAAGAGTGCAAGAAACAGATTAGCGGACCTCTCGTAAAATTTTATTTACAAAATCATTAGACACCGGAGTTGTGCCAGACTTGTGGAAACAGGCAAATGTAGTACCCATATTCAAAAAGGGATGCAGAGCATTAGCTTCAAATTACCGGCCGATTAGTTTGACGTCAGTAGTGGGGAAAATTCTTGAATCAATTATGGCAAATAGCATCCGATCGCATTTAGAGAAAAACAAATTAATCTACGACTCTCAACATGGGTTTACAAAGGGAATATATTGTCTCACAAATCTGCTGACGTTTTTTAGGAAAGTCTTCGAGGTAGTGGATAATGACGAAAATTACGATGTCAATTACTTAGACTTTAGCAAAGCGTTTGACAGAGTACCGCATCAGAGGCTTCTGAGAAAAGTTATTGCTCATGGTATCGAGGGGAAAGTCTTAAATTGGATAAAATCATGGCTCACCGATACAACACAGAGGGTCAGCATAAATGGTGTTAAATCTGAGTGGAGCTGTGTAACCAGTAAGTTTCCCTAGGGGTCAGTACTGGGCCCACTCTTATTCATAATCTACATAAACGTGGCACGATCACATAATGGGACAGGTGTGCCCATAGGTGCTCTTGACTTCCCTGGTCGTCTCACAAAGGTCCCCTCAGCTGGCAAGTTTTTGCCAGCATGGAAGTCGACATAAACGTCCCAGAAGAGGCTCTCTCATGGACGCAGGCATCTCTGATATGGATGCCATCGCCAACTCGCCTGGTCATACTGAATCCAATACCCTTCAAGAGTCAGACCCCAATGATTATGACATTGATGGTAATGTTTTTATGGGAAACACTAGCCGGAGTGGAAACACCAATGCCATGGACCCTATCATCCTACCCTCTGCCAACCAGCCAAGCAAGCTGAAACTGCACTTCCCCAAGGACCCACTATAGACAACACGGTTCCAACATTCAATTCCGACAAGGTAAGAACCGGAACTTTATCAAGTGTAAGACTGCTGAGGTCTATGAGACACTTAGTACTGTTGAGTTTGACGGGGTTGTACTTGAGCCATCCCCAGTAAACGCAGAGGAATGTTGCCACAGCCTAGTGAAACAATTCCCCCTATACACTGACATCGAAAATGCGAGTGACTTTAATTCTAGTATACTCAGTATACGTCGATATTAGCGGGTGAACACCCCACAGGCTGCTTTCATTGTCAAGTGGAAGGGAAGGGAATGCCCAACGACTGTAGAGGCCCTCCACTTTATGCTGAACCCTATCACCCCGGGCCTGCATTTTGTGTTACCTGTTCTCATTGGGGTCACACCTTCACTGCCTGCTGCCGAATGATCATCCCAGATGTAGCTTCTGTTCACGTAACCATAACCCCGCCGCCTGTGCCCAGAAAATCAAAGACCACCTTAATAGGGGTGGTGTGGGCTATGTGGTTGATCCCAGGTGTTGTAGCTGTGGTGGCCGGCACAATGCTGACTCACGGCAATGCCCCAATCGCCCGTCTGTCCCAAGGGAAAAGTCTCCCCGAAGGCCGCATCTAACACAACGCCCCCCCCCTCCCTTTCTACCGGGCCGCCTCCTTCTGCGTCTCTTCTGTCTCCAGCAACGCCTCCATTTTCAAAAGCACCTGCCCCTGCCTGGCCTCACCTGCCTGCAACACAGCAGTCCCGGCCGTCTCCTAACTGAACTACGACTGGGCCTCCTCCCCATCTCTACTCTGACACTGTCAGGCCTTGTGCTCCCACCGATGCCCCTCCACAACCCCTCTTCCAATGACATGACACAGATCATATCCCTTTTCCAAGAATTTACCAACCGTATTGAAAAACTATTCGTTACACTCTGTACTATCATCTCCGACCTACTCTTGCCCTCTGTTGCCACCCAGTCACTCCTCTCTTCTGATTTGACACAAGCTGGTAGTCCTCTTGTGACCCCCCTCTTACTCCCGGCCTAGTCCACCGCCGGCGGCCTTCACTACTGGTGTAGTGCCTACCCGGCCTGCCCTGGTGTGTCCTATTGCCCCTCAGCGAAGTCGTGCCTCATCTTCATGACACGTGGTGCCTCAACCTGTCACCCACCTCAAGCCGCGCCCGCTTCTCTGTCTAGTAGTGTAGGGGTCTGGTACTGGTCGAGCCCTATGATTAAGATGGTTTTCTTGCTCGATGGTTGGGATGATTGGTGAGGAGATCCTGTATGACTGCTGGGTCTTTTCTAATCAGAACAAGATCTTGTGTACCGACTCTGAACTGAAACTCAGCTTCAGGTATTTGTCTTCCGCATCGTTCAGCCAGAGATACTTGTCTTCAGGTGATGTACCTTCAGGGAAGTATAATCTTACTCTCATGGGGGGTTGTGGTTGTAGTTGATTGTCTCTAAGTCTTTCTGCCTTTTCGTCCTTCCGCTTGTTCCTGGACTGAACTAGTTGAAAGCCATCTTCTCCGTTGGTGTCAAGGTCAACACCACAGTCGCCTGGCTCACTCAGTGCATCAGGAGGCATCCCTACATCAGAAGGACGAAGCGACTCAGGGGCAAGAATGCAGTCATTGCAGACTGGGTTGGCTCGGAAGACCCACCCAAGACCATTCGAGTCCGTGGTGCCTATCGGACTCTGAAGGTAACTCTCTATCAGCCCCCTAACCGGAGGTGTTACAACTGTCAGCACTGGGGCCATGTGGCCCGGTTATGCCCCTCGACTAAGCCGTGGTGTGGTCTCTGCTCAAGGCAACATGCAACACAGGTTTGGAGAGATATAGTTGCTCAAGGGGGTGTCATCCAACAGAAGTGTATTAACTGCAAAACAGTTGGAGTTCCTGTATGGCACCCTAACTGTTCTAGAGCTCCTACACCCCTTCAGCGCCCAGACCCGCCACCCAGGCAGGTCTCAAGAAACACTAATGCTGCTAGGGTACTCCCTACGGCCAACCCCTGGCCCGCCCTCCCAACCAAAGCTCCAGGATCATCACCAGCAGTCATCGAAAGATCAGCATAGGGCAACACAGACGTACCGACACAACAGGTAGCTGCCAACACACTCCATGAACACGCACAACGTGAAGAGATCAATGATTTGAAAAATGAAATTAAAGAACTCAAAGCTCAGTTTACAGCTCAAACTGAAATGTCAAGGAGCCTCTGTTATACACTAAAGGAAAAAAACACCACGAACACAGTGCAGCAGCTACGGAAAAATTACAGTCAAACTGAAGACATTCAGATGTCAGTACCAGATGTGGAAACTCAAGACCCACCAGGAACTAGTGTCCACGCAGAGGAAAATAGTGATACTGGTAACAGTTCTACTGATGCCTCTGTGGACATGGTCAGTGAAGATGAACAAGCACAAACAGAAAATGGTGGTGATGTCGAGTGTAACCATAGTGTGTTGTTGTCTGCCACTGAAATACAACAATTGTTGAGCCGTACATGCTCCAGAAATGTTTCAAAAAGGTTAACTGGCCTACTGCCTGCCAAAGGGACAGGCAGCGCAGAAAAGAACAGTATCATACAGTGCCTTTTGCTTCTTTCCAAATACATTTCATAATGGCCAGTGTTAATACCAGACAAAGTTCCAAATACATTTCATAATGGCCAGTGTTAATACCAGGCAAAGATACAGAGCGGTGAAGGTGATGAGTTGGAACATCTCATCCCTTAGAAAACGATACCCTGACCTACACCACAAAGTTGTGACTGAGGACATCGATATTGTGTGTCTGCAGGAGTGTCTCACACCTAATGGTAAGCCCCCACCCAGTCTGCCCAATTATGTGTATTATGATCCTAGTTCAACTCACACATGTTTGATGTATGTTAAGAAGTCACTCCCGCATGTACCTCTTGTATCCAAAAAGACTACCAACCTTCAGTACCATGGGATCACTGTCCACCTGGGCAACTCCACACTCAACGTGCTAAACGCCTATGCTCCGTCAGATCAGTTTCAGTACACAGATCTCCCAGACTTTTTACACACTGAGCCCACTGTCCTGATGAGTGACCTGAATACTAGACACAAGAAATTAGGTGACTCCACCACTAACACCAATGGTAGGAGACTTATCTCACTTCTCAGCGAATATGAAGATGTTCAAATTATAGGTAATAATGAACCAACACACATCTATGGCGGGGGTCTAGACAAATGTATTGGCTTTAATCTATCATACACAACTCATAGCTCTGATGTCACTGATCTTATGTCTGACCACAGCCCAATCCAAGCTAGTATACATGTAGCCAATGACACCCCCACTGGTGGTAAACTCAACGGACGTAGAATCACAGTCAAGCAAGAACATGAAAGCCAGTTCATAGACTTCATCCATGACTGGTACAAGGACTACAAGCCTGACAACTACCAAAGTTTCCATGACGATCTGATAGATAGGACTTATGTATACTTCACCAACAATGCCTCCACCAAAAAAAGGAGAAAACGTGGTCAGCATAATGGGAACAGGCAACAGCAGTGCTATAATGACCCTGAGCTGAAAAAACTCAGGGCTAGGGTCAGGAGGGTGGGTAAGGGTTACAGACAATTTAGAACACCTCAAATGTTACAATTGTATCAAGCTTCCCCTGCTGCTGTCAGGGAACGTGTAAACGAACTCAGACAAAATGCATGGGAGACATATGTCAACAGCCTGAACCAACACACATCCTTCAGCAAAGCCTGGAAAGACACAAACATAATCAGAGGTAAAAACAGAAGACACGTCTCCCATCCAAACCCTCTGCAAAAGTCGATTGAGCTAATAACAAAGTGGGCTAATGTGTCGAGCTATGACATGTTACCAGCTGGGACTCGGGGACTCCTTGATGCGAAGTCTGTAGAGAGAAGTAATCTTATTAGCTTTATGCTGGGCAAACAGCACGATGAGTGTGATGTTCCATATACTGAGTGGGAGCTTGACGCCGCCCTCGCCAGGGGTGGGTCTACTTCCCCTGGAGAGGACGGAGTCACCTACAACATCATTAGACTACTAAGGCGCGTGCCAGGCAATCCATTGTTGGTATTGTACAATATGAGTCATGCCGAGGGCCAACTACCCACATCATGGACCAGCAGTATTGTTGTACCAATACCGAAACCAGGACAGCCTGATGCCTTTCGTCCCATATCACTAACCAGCTGCCCGTGTAAAACCTTTGAGAGGATGGTTCTTGGCAGACTCTTATATAGAATCAGAGAACACATGTCTCCTAACATAAATGGCTTCACCCATGGTAAAGGTGTACATAATTGCATCACCACATTCCTAACTATGCATGGTGATGAAAGGCACAGATACACCACATTTCTTGACCTAAAAGCTGCATTTGATATTGCCAATAGGCAACTGATATTGTACGAACTAGCCAAAATGGATATAGGAGGTAGGCTGTTACACTGGATAAGTGGTTACCTACCAACAGAAGGGCTGCTGCACTGTTTCAGGGTTACAAAAGTGAAGTTAAAGATATGCAACTTGGTAACCCTCAAGGTGGAGTACTTAGCCCCACTTTGTTCAATGTTCTTATGAATGCATTATTAAATTTAATACCAGACAACCCCAGCAATATCTCAATCAGCTATGCTGATGATATTCTTATACATACTAAAACTCATCGTGAAATGCAAACCACCCTGAACCATGTATACGCAGCCTGTGAACACCTCGGTCTTATTATCTCCACTGACAAAACTAAGGTGTTCAACAAACAAGCTGGTACCGCAAACGCGGCCTCGCCAAGTTCAAGATAGGTAGCAACACTATTAACTATGTTTCTTCTTTTAAATATCTTGGTGTTTCCGTCCCTTGTACCCTACCTGCCATACAATAGCTAACCCGCCAATGTACTGACAGACTGAGACCTCTTAGAAGTGTAGCGGGGTACAGCCCGCACTATGGTGCTAATATTAGAATTGTTAAAACAATGTACCTAGGCTATATAAGATCTCTGATAGATTACCACGCACCAGCCCTGGTCATTCGTGACGGGAAAGGCGTTGACAAGCTCGAGAAAATGCAAAATAAAGCCCTCAGAATTATCCTAGGATGTCCCATGAGCACTAAAGTACTTAATATGAGGAAAGAACTAGGTATACCCAGTGTTAAAGATAGAATAATTGAAGTCAACCTCATGATAGCCCTGAGGCTTCTGCGTGGTGATCCTGATAACATTGTTTCCTTAAAATTACTAGAATGTATAAGCCATGGGACTACTGAGTCTAAATGGATCCAAACTACAGCTACACATATGAAGATGTTTGAACTAGACCACCAGTACAAAGTTGAGACACAACAACGCTTCCTGCCACCCTGGCGGACAGTTCCCTTCGATATCACAATACCGACGTATCCGCCTAAAAAATTAATTATACAAAGCATTTATCTCCAACACATTGCCAAATTGAGAGCTCTTGAACACATACACACTCTACAGACTGATGATAATATCACACAGACCATCTACACTGATGGATCTCTAAACACCGCCTGTGGGAGGGCTGGAAGTGCTATTGTTGTGACTCAACCTGACGGTAATATAATTGAGAAAGGAGTTAGAATTAACAACTGGGCATCCACTCTACAAACTGAATTAGTTGCCATACTCACAGCTATTAAATTCATTGAAACCACTGTTACTGACAGTCTCATCATCACTGACTCTCTATCCTCACTACTTGCCCTTGGTACCCTCGACTCAGGTTGTCACGCTCTTGTCTCTGAAGCCAGACACAAATATGCGTGCCTTGTTGACCGGGGTGTCAGGGTCAAACTGTTGTGGATCCCCTCTCACATAGGTCTCATAAAACATGACAGAGTTGATGCCCTCGCCGAACTCGCGTCTAACAAAGACACCGTTGAATACAATTTGGGTCTGTCAAAAAGAACCCTTAAAACTGTAATCAGGAAAGAACTTATTGATGAGTTTGACGCAAGTAGACAAGTGCAAACAGGCACTAGTCGATCCATAGGTTACCATGATGAGATGTATCAAGTGAAACATGTATATGGAGCAAGTAACAAGATCACTAGATTACAAGATGTTGTAACCGCTAGATTAAGGTTAGGATATAAGTACCTTTGGCAGTATGTTCCTCAAGCAGATGTAAACAAAACTAAATGTAAAGTGTGTGGCCATACATATGGCCACACACTTGAACACTACGTCATCGACTGTGTGAAGATAGAACCTTTTAGGGACAGGTCCAAGCACACTGTGTGTGAAATGGCACAACACTTCATCTCTAATGGCAAGATAGCCGACATATTAAGATTGTATCCACTTTTTTGCACATAGTAACTATTTCAATTCTCATGTACAGAACCAAATACGCAATGTGCTTGAATTCCTCCCACGTAAATGTGAATAACAAAGTGTGAGGCCAGACATACTGCTTCACACGCCTGTTCTCACGCATTTGTGAATAAGTTACCCTTTATGTATAGAACTAAACAAATAATGTAAATGAAATACTGTGTAACTTTCAGTGCCATAATATCCTGACAACGGGGGTTAATTATTATGACTCTTTGTAAACCCTACTCTGTAATCCTTTTGCGCTACCGCTCACAGGATGAGTGTGGGGTGCACAATAAAGTAGCCGCTGCAAGCGGCAAAATCAAAAAATCAATCGCTTCTCTGTCTGTGCTGTCTCCACCAGGGCTGCTTATTGGACCTGAGGACACCACCCCCGGTTACCCGTACCCCACCAGCATGCCGACGCACACGCCATCACAATCATACTAAAAGGTATGTCCCTCAATATTGTCAATGCCTATGTGCCCCCCTCCACCGCAACTGTACCTGTCCAACCACACCATATCACCTCCATCCCCACTGTATTTCGCCACGCCTAGTACATTGGCAACCCTGAGCCTGTCCGCACTGTTTGTAAACTTTGTGGTCAACCCGACTCTCACACCCTCTCTCACTACATCCTCCTTTTCCCTATGACCTGCTCCTACAGGTTCCCAGCCGTTACCAACACCTGTTTCCTCCCTGACCAGATATCCCTCCTCCTAGAGAGAGGCTTGGCACTTGACATTATTAGGAACCTGCCACACTTTGCCATAAACAGATAAATTGTACCGGGAATTTTCCCCCACACACTCATCATTCTCTCACTTTATGTAACTTGCTAACAAAACTCTTGACTCTTCGTGAATTACGCCCCTAATGCATGAGTCATGAATGCAAGCATGAACTACTCATGCTTCCCAGGTGGGCGCTGTGAACGCTTCTGCACTTCACCTTGCACAGGATGTAAGGAGACGCCCAATAAATTAGGCCCTTCGGGGGCATTCTAAATAAATCTCTACATAAACGATCTAGATACTGGGATCATAAGTGACATAAGCAAGTTTGCGGATGACGCCAAAATTGGGCGGCAGATTAATTCAGGGCAGGATGCACTACAGGAGGCTTTAAATAACTGCAGGAGTGGTCAGAAAATGGCAAACGAAATTCAACACCAGGAAGTGCAGCGTACTTAGTATTGGAAGAACAAATACTGTCAATGTATACAGCCTTAACAACATCATCCTAGAGAAGTCGACTTGTGAAAGAGACCTAGGGGTACTTGTAAGCCCGGACCTATGGCCTCGAAAACAGTGCGTTAATGTTCGAAATAAGGCAAACAGAGTATTAAGTCTTATATCTAGAAGTGTAAGTAATAAGAGTGCAGAGATCATATTGTAACTATATCTCGCGCTAGTCAGGCCGCACCTCGATTATGCTGTTCAGTTCTGGTGCCCTTATTTAAGAATTGATATCAATTTACTGGAGTCGGTGCAGCGAAGAATGACGAAAATGATTCCGGGACTTAGATTGATACGTTTATTGCGATACAAAAAACATTAATACATCTCAAAGGGATGAAGTGACATAAGTCATCCCCACCACAGTCAAACCTTCCACATCAAGATAGATTAAAGAAACTAATTTTGCATTCCCTAGAAAAACGAAGAGTGCGGGGAGATATGATAGAAGTATTTAAGTGGATGAAAGGAATCAATAAAGGAGATATAGATAAAGTTCTTATAATATCCGAGCAGGATAGAACTCGTAGCAACGGATTTAAGTTGGATAAGCTTAGGTTTAGGGGGGAGATAGGAAGGAAATGGTTCACACAAATAGGGTGGTGGGCGAGTGGAACATGCTTAGCAACTTTGTAGGTAGTACTGGAACGCTGGAAAGTCTTAAAAGGAGCCTAGATAGATCATGGATGATAGAGAGTGGTAGTAACTCTCGACAGGAGCTGCCATGCACAGGCCAACCTGCCTATTGCAGACTCCTTATTTTCTTATGTTCTTATGTACAATCGTGACGCAGTACACTTGTCTCACGCGGGGGTAAGGACGTTGTCTGCATCCCTGGAGTGAGAAATTATCACTCCAGAGGGGGGGGGGGGGGTTCGATAGTAGAGAGAGGTCAGGGTAAGTGGGAGTCAAAAAACAAGTAGGTTCTGGGAAATAAAAATTGGTTACTTAATACAAGGGGTAAACCAGGGCCAGGGAAGGGTAGGTTTAAATGTATACTATACAAACTGTAGTAGGGTTAGAAATAAAATAGAATTGCTGAGAGCGGTTGTATGTACCGTAGAAATTGCGGAAGTAAGAGAAATACTAATTATGGGAGTGATTTACAGGTCCCAAGTCTTGGGAAAGAAGCAGCTCAGCCCATATGGCAGGAAATGAGTAGGGCAACAAAATACAACAACTTGTGCAGTATGGGAGATTTCAATTTCAGAAATAATGAATGGGAGAACATTATAGGTGACTATGAATCTGAAGACTTCCTAATCACATTACAGTATAATTAAAAAAAAATCACAGAACCTACTAGAGGTGACAATATATTAGACCTAGTATTAACAAGTAAAGAAAATGTTATCAGAGATATCACAATATGGGAAGAACTAGGGAACAGTGATCACAGAGAATTCAGGTGCACCCTAAATTGGGAAACGAAAAACAATGATAATATGGTCAGAGTCCCAGACTTTCGACCAGCGGATTATGAGGGGTTAAGAAGGTACCTAGGTGAGGTCGCATGGGAACACTCAGGTCAGTCCCTGGTAGGAACGGGTGAGGTCACCGGCCACACAACAATTGATCATGTTCCTAAAAAGATAAATGAATTAAAGAAGACAAAATCCCCAGGGCCGGATGAAATTTCCCCTTGAGTTTTGAAAGAGTGTAAGGAACAGATTAGCGGACCCATCGTAAATCTATTTACAAAATCATTAGACACGGGAATTGTACCAGACTTGTGCAAACAGGCAAATGTAGTACTCATATTTAAAAAGGGAGACAGAGTATCAGCGTCAAATTACCGGTCGTTTATTTTGACGTCAGTAGTGGGGAAATTTCTTGAATCAATTATAGCAAATAGCATCCGATTGCAATTAAAGATTAACAAATTAATCTACGACTCTCAACATGGATTTACAAACGGAAAATCTTGTCTAACAAATCTGCTGACGTCTTTTAGGAAAGTCTTTGAGGTAGTAGATAGTTACGAAAATTACGATGTTATTTACATAGACTTTAGCAAAGCGTTTGTTAGAGTCCCGAATGAAAGGCTTCTGAGAAACGTTTAAATTGGATAAAATCATGGCTCAACAATAGAACACAGATGGTCAGCGATGATGGTGTTAAATCTGAGTGGGGCTGTGTAACCATTGGGGCTCCCCAGGGGTCAATGCTGGGCCCACTCTTGTTTATAATCTACATAAACGATCTAGATACTGGGATCAGCAGTGACAAAAGTAAGCTTGCGGATGACATCAAAATAGGGCAGCAGATTAATTCAGGGCAGAATGCAAATGCACTACAGGAGGCTTTAAATAAACTGCAGGAGTGGTCAGAAAATGGCAAATGAAATTCAACACCAGAAAGTGCAGCTTACTATTGGAAGAACAAATACTGTCAATGTATACAGTCTTAACAATAATCAACCTAGAGAAGTCGACTTCTGACGGAGTCTTAGCGGTACTTGTAAGCCCGGACCTGCAGCCTAGAAAGCAGTGCGTCAATGTTCGAAATAAGGCAAAGAGAGTATTAGCTCTTATATCTAGAAGTGTATGTATTAAGAGTGCTGAGGTCGGGGGACCGGTGGTAGAAGCGGTACCGTTCTTGCCTCGCAAGCGAGATGTCACGGGTTCGATTCCCGGGCCGGTGGAAGTTGTTTGGACTTACTTCCTAGCCCTTATTAGTCCCTGTTCACCTAGCAGTAAAGTAGGTACCTGTTGTAAGTCGAAAGTTGCGAATTTGCATTCAGGGAGTTGTTGGAGCTTCCAATAACTTGATGACATAAACCACTGACTCTTCAGGCTTCTATGCCCTTGACTCTTCAGGCTTCTACGCCCTTAACTCATGAGACATAAAGGCAAGCATGAACTTAGCATGCTTCCCTGTTGGGCGCTGTAAACGCATCTGCGCTTCACCTTATACAAGGATGTAGGGGTGTGCCCAATAAAAAAAATAAACGTGCGGAGGTCATACTGCAACTATATCTTGCGCAAGTCAGGCCGCACCTCGATTATGCTGTTCAGTTCTGGTGCCTTTATTATAGAATGGATATCAATTCACTGGAGTTGGTGCATTCCCTAGAAAGACGAAGAGTGCGGGGAGATATGATAGAAGTATTTAAGTGGGTAAAAGGAATCAATAAAGGAGATTTAGATAAAGTTCTTATAATATCCGAGCAGGATAGGACTCGCAACAACGGATTTAAGTTGGATAAGTTTAGGCTTAGGAGGGAGATAGGAAGTAACTGGTTCACAAATAGGGTGGTAGACGAGTAGAACACGCTTAGCAGCTTTGTAGTAAGTGCTGGATTACAGGAAAGTCTTAAAAGGTGTCTAGATAGATTCATGATGACAGAGAGTGGTAGTACCTCTCAACAGGAACTGCTATGCACATGCCAACCGGCCTATTGCAGACTCCTTATTTTCTTATGTTTTTATGTAATACTACTACTACTAATAATAATAATATAGTAATTTTTTTTTCATTGGCCTCCATCCTCCCCCTATAGCCACACCTTCGCCGCCATTTTATTACCTTAAAATTAAATATCGTAATACATAAGTAGCTATCCTAGCTGTTTTGAGTTAGTTGAGCCTCAGATCTATGCGGCATTCAGTGACTGTTGTCTCGTAGTCAATATCTGCAACTGTTGTCGGCTTCGGTGCCGATGCTCTCGTTCCCGTAATGCAGAGCAAAGCCGACCTAAGGAGAGAGATGGACAGTCGACATCTCATCCAGGCTGTAACATAACTTCTGGGCTGCTGCTTCTTTTCGGATATCACCTCCTCGAGTCTGGCGTAGAAACATCTTGCACTTGGTTCTATCCCACCAGAGGTTGTGAACAACAGAGGAGTGAAGCTGCCGTGATCAATGTTCTGGATTCTCTCCCCGTATGCCCTTATCTTGTCGTTCTCGTTCCTCTTGTGTGCAGTATTCGAGAGCTAAGTTAGGGTGACATGCGGCCATGGGATAAAAAATCATGATGTCGAAAAAGGCTCGCTGTCCCGGCGTCCAAAATCCTCGAGCACTGACGTCAACAAAGGCTTCGTTGGATGTGTTTGAAGTCCTATGTTAGAAATTCTCGCGGTCCAATAATAATACTTTCAACAATATAAGAAAAACTTTTTTCACTCTAATAGTCAGTTAGCCATTAGCCGAGCTGTCCTAGGAACAATGCTCTGACTTTAAAATCACATTCATTAAGATATCAGGGTATTCAATCAACATAAAATAACTGATACAGCCAAAATAATATTGCGATCTCCAGAAGAAATGCACATTCACCGAAAAGACTAGCCAGAAAAAAACAAAAATTTCACTGTAAAATAACTGTGATGACACTCTTTCCTATTTACTCCTGCCTGTAAGGTACTCCATTATTTTTTAGAAAATAATAATAATATTTTCGATATCAGATGATTTTGTTTTTACTTTGGGATAAACCAGAGGTGGTACAATACACATGAAACTGTGCCCAGATAAAATGCGACTTAATCTGGTGTTACATAGGTTACATATCGGTAAGTATATCTCCCTTCTGTAGTCTGAAAATTTGTGAACCAGTTGAGTTTTTAAGACAAGTTGGCGGATATATGTTTAAATTACTAGTACTGGCTCACATAGGAGATCAATCACACACACTACCTCCTCAAAAGGAGAATCAAACCCAGGTCCAATGAAATGCCAGCCCAGCACGATCCACCACTACACTTTCAATTTCCTTCTAACCTCGACTCAACTCTTATCCCCCCTGTAAAGTGTAATGTTTGAAAAGCGCCACGAACAACACTGCTAACTTACTTTTCTTGAGAAGAACGCTATATTAAATATACCGTATCTTATTAATCATTATTCAGTTTATCAGTGTCATTTTAATAGTATTATCTCAATCTTATATTTTGGATATATCTGCAGGTAAGAGCTGATTGAGGTTAGAAGCAAGGCGAGTGAGATAATATAAGGTACAAATTAATTATTCAGGGCAACTTCCTGTCGTCAAGGTGTGCAACATATGATAACAGAAGAAATGAACCCATAAAATGTTAAAAGTTACACTGGCTATTGAGCATCAATGAGCTTTGGGGGGACGATGTTTATTGCAATGGAGAGGAGCCTGAGTGTCTGTAAGACGAGACCACATGAATTATAATGAGTAAGGTAATTGTTTCATTAAGGAGGAGGTAGAAGAGTAGATAAAATATCTATTATGTTTAGGAAAGTTTAGATAATGTCTACGGTTATCGAGCAATGCAATATAGCGGTTAGTTGACGTGCGAAGACGAGAGCTTTCTTACCTATTAGATAATGGTTGGAAGTTCCAGTTGCCTGTGACCCTTTGTGTAATTTGGGTGTTTACCACCAGCCAGTGCTTGGCACTTGCAAGCGCCCATACAAAATGTTAAGCAGTCGTGATCCACATAGATAAGGCACTGACAAGAGTTCACCAGAATTCTGTCTGTTAACCTGCTTCACTTTTAACATTGACTGACATGGGTAATCATAGTGCCTGTGGATCGAATAATAAATATGTTGAAACACTATGATCTAGGCGATAAGGAATGATGCGGCGCCCAAAAGTTTGTGTGTGTGTGTGTGTATACAGTTCAAGGTCCAGCATCACTGCTTGAAAAGCGGGAGGGGGAGATAAACTTTATACTGCAGGTATATTGTATGTGTCTCAGGAGCGGCATTGGCTTAAGCCATTTACATATTCAAGACTGAAATTACAGGAACACTCGCCTTACCTGAGAGTCAGGTATTAACATAAGAACATAAGAATATAAGAATGGAGGAAACTGCAGCGAGCCTATTGGCCCATACTGGGCAGTCCCATTTACACCCAACCCCTATTGCTCATATATCCATCCAACCTATGTTTGAAGCGATCCACTACTCTATTTCCAAACCAATGTTTACCTATTTCGCGCCTAAATGTGAATTTGTCTAATTTAAAACATTTGTTACGAGTTCGCTCCTGGTTGGATAGTTTGAGTACCTTTGTAATGTCCCCTTTGTTCAGCCCTGACTTCCATTTATACACCTCTATCATATCGCCCCTCACTCTACGCCTCTCGAGGGAGTGCAAATTAAGATGCTTTAACCTGTCTCTGTACTCAAGGTTCCAAATGCCCGGGATTAGCCTTGTCATTCCCCTCTGAATTCTTTCCAAGGATTCTATATCCATTCTGTAATACGGTGACCAGAATTGAACTGCGTATTCCAAGTGAAGTCTCACAAGCGCAAGATATAGTTTGAGGATGACCTCGCTAGTCTTGTAACTAACACCTTTGTATGAGCCCAAGTACTTTATTAGCCTTGTTTCGAACAAATACACATTGTTTACTTGGCTTAAGATTCCTACTTATCATTACTCCCAAATCCTTCTCGCTGTCGGATTTCTCAATAACAACGTTTTTCATCTGGTAACTGGTTTCCCTGTTTACATCTGCCATTTTTCAGACCATTCGAAAAGTTTGTTTAGATCTTCCTGTAGTTTTACGGAGTCTTCGTCAGATTTAATCACGCGCTCTATTTTAGTGTCGTCAGGAAATTTACTTATGTTGCTAACTACGCCGATATCTATGTTGTTTATGTGTATATAATAAATAATAATGGTCCAAGTACTGAGCCTTGGGGAACTCCATGAGTGACGTTGCTCTAATAGGATATAGTGCCGCTAATGCTCACTTGCTGTTTCCTGTCCTGTAACCACGCTCTAATCCATTTAAGAATATCTCCATTAATGCCATGAGCCTCCACTTTTCTTATTATTTTTTCGTGTGGGACTCTGTCGAAGGCTTTGCTAAAGTCGAGATATACCACATCATAATCGTGCCCCTCGTCCACTGATTGGAAAACAGATGAAAAGAATGTTAATAGATTAGTTAGGCATGAACGCCCACTTGTGAAGCCATGTTGGGAATCATTGATCAACTTGTGCTTCTAAAGGTGATTTCGAATAGAGTTTGCTTCCAAAAATTTGCCTACACTTGATGTTAAACTGATTGGACGGTAGTTAGAGGATAGTGATCTATCTCCTTTCTTGAAAATCGGGATTACATTCGCTATTCTCAAGGATTCTGGTACTACACCCGTTTTTAAGGACATGTTAAACAACTTTGCTAAGGGCATACTCAGCTCTTCCCTACATTCCTTTAATACTCTGGCAAATATCTCATTGGGACCTGGTGACTTATTAGGCTTTACTTTGTCTATTTGCTTACTAACATCGTTACTATTCACTGCTATCTTGCTTAATTTATTTTCTTCACTATCCCAGTATAGAGTCGGGGCCTCGGGTATCATGTTTAAATTTTCGGTGGTGAAAACTGTTGAAAAATATTTCATTTCTCCGTCGTTATCAGTTAGCTCGCCTTATCTGACTGTATTGGTGCAACCTTTTCTCGTGTTTTAGTTTGATACATTTGATAGAATCCCTTGGGGTTGGACTTCGCCTTCCTTCCTACCTTCAGTTCATTATTCCTCTTTGCTTTTATTATCTTGGTTTTAACCCTACCGGCCAATACTTTATAATACCCCCGGAGGTAAACTTCACCACGATTTATACTCTTACCTATAGCCTTCATTTGTCCAATAATATTCTTTAAATAATTATTTATCCATTTAGGGTTATTGTTGTTTGATCTGAATTTTCTGTATGGTATGTTCTGCCTTTGTGCATTAAGTAACTCATTATTTAAGTTGTTGTGGAACTCGTCAACCTCAGATCACGTTATCAGGTCATTCTTAACCGTCAGGTCTCCGGGTAAGGCGAGGTCGCCCTCCATGGGTACATTGCGTGAGGTCACCTCATTTGAGGTCATGTAATTCACCCCCAAGCATAACACCCCTTCTTTCAGCTACCTCTTCAAATTATCAAAGTTTGCCCTTCTGAAATCTGGATTGTTTCAAGAAAATCCTCTGAGTCCGAGTTACCCGTAAGGTCGATCCAATCTACTTCGCTAAAGTTAAAATCGCCTACTATACAGACTTTGTTGTGTATGGAAGCCCTGCGCATTTCATCCCAAATAAGTCGTTCATTAACTATCAAGATTAGGAGGTCTATATATTACTCCTGTGATTAATTTTTCCCTACCATCGATTAATTCTATCCAAATTGTTTCTGTATTCCGCTCAGTTTTTATTTCCTTATTCATTTCATACTTCAGGTTATCCCTGACATAGATTGCTATTCTGCCTCCTTTCCTAATCTGCCTATAGGTATGGAATAATTTGTAACCTGCAATTTGGTGTTCGACAGGTAACTCACGTGAGTCTAGGTTTATCCATGTTTCGGTGAATGCTATTATATCGATTTTTTCGGAACATACCAACGCCCTGATTTCATCCAGATTGTTTCTCATGCTTCTATTGCTTGTGTAGTAGACAGTTAAGTTAGTCGTGTTCTGAGTCATCTCTTTCCATAAGGGATTTGTTATCAACCACTTAAATATTATGCATACATAGTTTGGGCCAGGTAGCTATTCAACTAGTTTCATTCAAGTTAGGGAACAGATTTAGTGATGTAGCTTGTGTGAGTTGCACAACAGCCAACCACAGAACACGACACACACACACAGCCTATAAGAGCCCGCACTGATAGATATAAGAATAGCACCATCCCATCTATTGTTAAAATAATAAACAGCTCCTCATTTATGTACTGTACAGCCCTCGAAATGTATTGAACGTATATTATAATGTCTAAATCACATTTAAGCTTGTATATTTTCAGCCACCGGCTGCAACTCTATTAATAAACCGTTTATTGTTATTATTATTATTATTATTTTTATTATTATTTTATTATTACACACACACACACACACACACACACACAACCGCATCCAGCCCTTACGAGCGCGTACTGATCTCTAAAAGAACAGCCCAGTCCCAACCATTGTAAAAATTATCAACAACTCGTAATCAACCAGTGTATTCACTCCCAGCTAATCTTACCTTTCTTCACTGTCACTATGTTGAATATTTATTATTATTTTTTAATTAATTTATTACATCCCAGGGGGAGACAAGCCTTGTCACAAGACGATGCGGTCACACACTAATACAGTGGTGTCTGTGCCTCGCAGGGCATGCTATGACTTGTGATATGGAGACATTGATGTGAGTTGAGGACAACGGGAGTTAGCACCCACCAAAGTGTGGGTAGCGTACAAGAATTATATCTAAATTATTATGTATAATGGACGAGTTGTCGGTCGGATTTTTCGTAAGATGGCAGGTCAATAGGTAAGGAAAACGCTTAAATTCTCTATGGTAATCATATTTTAAAATAAAATGGGCCAAAAAGTGAAAAAAATAAGGGTTAAAGTAGCTAAAAAGTCACGTGCAAAAAGCTCTGTGATTGGTTGTGACGTCGCAGGTTGGCTGGAGTCGCCGAGCGGGAGTCTGGAGGCAGCCAGCTGTGGTGTGTGTTGTTACCAGTAGAAATACAGGACTTGTGGCCATATACAATGTTGATATACACAGACATACCTTATTTTTAGGTTAAAATAAATTACTGCTCAAGTGTCATCGTGTGTTTACTTGCTGGGTGCCAAAATGAAGCAAAAGACCGTTAACTCCAATATGGAAGTTTTCATCAATGTTCTTTATTTCATGTCTGGAAAATATAAGTTTTCGTCACTGATGTCTATATTTAATGTTGTGGAAGGACTAGGGACGACCATGGCCAGGGAATGGGCTTGAGATGAGCAGATGACAGATGTAATTTAACGTGCTTCACAGCCTTGACGAACCCTGGAAGTAGTTGTCCATTCCAACCTTCTCGGCTGATCGGATCTGTAAATAAATATTATTAGGTAATTAATTGTGCTTTACTATGCAACACAGTAATACTATATTGAATATATAAATATTACTAAGCACATTAACTAATTCAATGGATATTAGCTGCCGCTACTACAAATTTCATAATATAAACATTCCAAACAATATTGGTATTATTTTGGTTTTGGTCATCTGGGGAACCTTAAGCTTCTAACTATGGGATTAAGTACTTTAAACAATAAGACATTATTTCTGCGGGACTTTTGTCGCAAAACATTTTTCTATCGCATTAGTAAATATAGGTCATATGTTAGGTTAGGTTAGGTTAGGGAATGATTAGTCATATTATAAGTTATAAGATTAGCTTAATATACACCGGTAAGGGGGGGATATAAACTCAAAACTAGTGATTTCTGGTAGAAATGAAGGTCAAAATCGTTTATAACACATCGCAAACCATCAGAAAAAAACATAGTTTGCATGTCTAAGTACAGGGATGACCAAAACTTAAAATTTACCCAATATACTGTAGCCTGTCTCGAATCTAAGTAGACAAATACTTATGGTAGTTCAAGTAAAATTTTACCCATTAATTAATATAAATGATGATATATCCCAATGCATTCTCAAAACAAAAGTCCAGACAATGTTATTACTTCTAATTTGACTCGTATCTTCATCTAGTACTGATAAACTCCGTATTTGCACTTGAAGAAAAAGAGAAAGTCTACCAGGTAAGAATACATGGCAGCTGAGCTGGTGTGAACACGGGAGTTTTTTATGTCCATAAGCTGCTCTTCACGGCACATTTCTTCACTTACGAAATGTCCATGACTCTTAGACCATAAAAAAAACACTCTTAAAATTTACCTAAACGTGGCATTTGGGGTCTGAAAAAGCTATCCGTTGTACTACCTCCGACTGCAGCGGTGAGCTTGTTGGAGAACGTCGTCTGCGGGGAAACTGATGAGGTCATTGCAAATGACGGCCCTGTTTCTAGAAAATTAAATTATCTCGACTATTATAGCAGGACTTTAAAGTTTTATTACAAATTATATATACCGTATCACTCTACGAACGTGGCAGAGTGTATTTCTTGTGTTTACTCAGAACCGTCAACTCGTCCATTAGGTGGTAACATATAGTTGTTAGTGACTCTGCCTGTGGTAGGAGGTCCCCGATAGTGGGACAGTCAAGGCAATAGTGTTGAAGGATATTAGCTTTGGGACAGTTTCTGAGTTTACAAAAAGAGAAGTGCGGGACATACCTCGCCTCAGATACTTGCCAGATAGGTCTGCATCCTAACCTAGTACGAGCAGAGACAACATTATGTCTGTGGACCATAATAGTACAGCGGCATAGCCAAGTAATTGTGCATTTTATGATGAAAGCATAAACTTTGGCACAGATATAGAGTAATACATGGTGAATATTTTCAGATATGGAACCACTAGAAACTCAACCTCTATGGGCGCCATATTGAATTTCAAGATGGCCGCCGTTCAGGATAAGCTAAACTATGTATTTCTGTTTTTACTGTTGCATATTTCATTCCAATGCATCAATATACATAATCCGGGTTACGAAAATCATTTGTGATAGTTTTCGAAGTTTATTACAATGAAAAAGACAAGTAAAAGCATTACACTGGAAAATTAACATACAAATTTTCCGAACTCCCAAAACTTAAAAAAAAAATTCTGAACATTCGGCTATTGAGGCCGAATCTCTGTAGATATTTGGCCTTAACAGCCACCTTCACATGCACAAAGTTCAGTGCATTTAAGTGCAGCTTTTTTGCACCTACACTTGCCACCGCAGTGTTTTCTGCAACCGCAAGAGATGAACTCGTGGCATGACTTTGACACTTCAGAGAGTGTGGTCCAGAGTGGTTCCAGCTCATCACCCGACTTCATCCAACCCCAGTCACATGGTGATGGCAGACTGACAAACGCTATTGCGGCCTGTCCCCAGATATGTCCAGCCTGATAAGCAGCTCTCTTTATGTGCTGCTCCAGAGCTGCTCGTGTTAGTGGGAGATGCTCCAGTGATCTTGATTTTCTTGAAAACAGTTTTTTTCTCAGCACGTTCACATCACAGCATGTGCTCGTACGGTCATAGAGCAGCACGATGAATATCTCCAGTGTCGACATGACACCATCAGGCAGCTCACTTGGAGTGGAAGCCAGACTGAGGAAGGCGGTTGTCACTTCCGGAAATGCATTCCATGTGGCCCAGGCTGTCTTCTTGCTATGACCTGCAAAGGCAGATACCATGTCGCAGCCCGTTATTGCGTGAAACACTGGACGAGCTCTCGACTTCTCAGGTCCCAGGGCCTTTGCAATCTGATGTGCTGCTATGTAACGTCGATTCTTTCCTGTGCCAAAAGTAATCCATAGTTCATCTAGTACCTCACTCCGTTCATTCGCTAGAGCAACTGCAAGGATGACAGCATCTGTATCGACGGTACGAACGAGTATTCGCCGATGACTGCATTCCAAGGTATCAGCTGCATGAACCATCATCCTCGTGTCGGCCTCTTCGTGGTTGCATGGTGCCAAGTTGGCAGTGTCCTTCCGGGGTGGAACAGTGAGTACCTGTTTCTTGTCTGTGACAACCAGCTGTTTACTTTCTTTGACAACCAACTAACAGGAAACTGAAGAATTCCTCTTTGTTGTCACTGTTGCGGAGATAGTTTTGCCAGTTGCTAAGTAGAGGACCAGAGGCAGTGACTCATCTTCGAATGCCCTTGCCAAGGTTACATCTTACTGTTGCCTTTTGGCTCCCATACCAGGTCAAGTCGAGATCGATATTCGAGCTGTGATTCAATATAGGGAATGAATACAGCTGTGCTGTATTCTTGAAATGTCCTACTGCCTCCTGGCTTCAACATTTCCACAACGGCAGGTCCATCGAGTATAATTGAGGTGACATGTGGAGCGTCAGTGCCTAACATTGGCAACACCATGTGGTTCTTTCCTAATATGCTTGACGCTATTATATTTGAGCAGCTGGGCTATGGTTAAGGATGCTGTAGAACGTTGTCGTGGCGAGTCGATGCTAGGTCCTTCAAGAATCATTGAAACCAGTGTCATGAGGAGGGTTGAGACACTGTTCTCTTGGCATTTGTCAGAAAAGGATCCGGTGAATCCTTGCCCTTCTATGAACATTTCCCTTCTCACAATTTGTGCAGCCGTAAAAGATGTACAGCATCATTGTCGTGATCATACTCTCATGCCTTTGCTGGAGCGTCTCCTATGTCATCTTCGAAGGCCAGGAGAATGTCACGTCCCTTGTTATGTTCCTGCATATTTGGGAACTGGGCTAATATGCGTTCCTTTAGTCGGGTGCTGTGGACTCGTTGGTTCAGCTTTATACCATGTTCTTCCATTCTCTGAATATAGAGCTTGACCTAGTCTGACAATTTGAGAACAGGTGCACTGATTTTATCATCAATGGTGCCTTCGATGTATGAAACTAACTCAGCTAACACCACAGTTGACACGACCGTCTCATTAGTTGTCTCCCGTTTTTAAATTTCTGATACAGCTCTGGCTCTGTTGTATAGGAATGTCAGACATCTTTTGTGATACTTGGCTTCCCTGGCCACCATGTCGCCTTCACTCAGTTGGGCCAGCAGCGCTGTGTCCTCCAATAGCTCTGCAGCTTTGCGCACATGGTTGTCCAAATGTCCACTCCAAGAGTCTGTACCTGGTGATACTGTTGTCCAAGATCCTGGTGGCAGAAAAAGCACAGTGCATTTCTCATGCTGTCTACACATGTGGTGTTAGATCTGGTATGCTTTGTTGAGCTTGCTGAAGTGCCTGAACCAGCCTCCTGGCCTGAAGACTCCTTTCTCTTCTGAACGCGTTGCAGCTTCAAGTTGTCGTATCTAACTCGACAGGATTTATGCCATTTCGCTTGGCGTGTGGTCAGAATACGTTCGATGCCTACACCTTCATCAAGACCTTCAATGTTCACACCTACCACTTCTCCCAGTTCATTGAAAGCCAATAAATTGTCAGCAAGTGATTTGTATCCTGCCCCACCATCATGCCTTTTCGATGCAGCCGGGCATATTAGTGGCTCTGATTTCCTATCTTGACATATCACACAGAGTTCCCAGTTGACTGATGCTGGGGTTCTTGGGGTGTCTAGACTGCTAACATCAACGAGCTTGAACTCCTTCGACATGACTGTTGCCGCTAAGTTGACTGGCTTGAAGCACACAGTTGTTCATAAACTCAATACACATGAAACAATAGAAACGAACTAATTACAATTATTATGTCACAATAGCACATTAAGCACATTAATTATGTAGCACAATAGCACAATAGCACATTAATTATTATGTCACAATAGCATATTAAGGAAAAAATATATTTATGGCGGCCGCCAGTTGACGGATTGGGTTCATCGAATGCCTCTGAACCCCCTTTTCTTTCTTCCTATAGCCTATTATTTCCCTATACTTCGCAGTATTAGACGGCCTCACAGGACTAAGACAGTAACGCGGTGAAACCTGATTGTTTTTTCCTGGATCCGCCCCTGATTTATAGCGGCCACTCAAAGCCAGTATCGAGTGGTTCCATATCTGAAAATGTCATATACCATTACTCCATCGCTGTGCACAATTGTTATGAAAATTTTAGCTATGCCGCTCCACTATAAGTCCACGTCGAAAATACTTGTGTGGATACGGAAGAAAGTGATCATAATGTTGGATGGATTGTAGGGAGAAGAGCGGCTGAACGTATTCTCTTTCGGTAGCAGAAAAGGGAGGGTGTAGCCCCAGCAGCAGGAAGGGCCAGTCCACAGGGATTCTTAGCGAGACGGTCAGCAATGTCATTGTTTGTTATTCCAACATGAGATGGAACCCACAAAAAATGCATGACAAGAGATTATCATGGGCTAAAGCTAATAGAGGCAACACATATTGAATTAAGGGGAGGCATAAATCATAATGCTGAAATGCCCTGTAGTATAACCATTTCCCCACCTAGTTCTTATATATCATATTTGTATCACTTATATATTATTTGTCAATCAAGTGACCCATTTCCCAATTATGTAACTGTATATTTTTAGCCTTCCGGCTGCCATGCTCTTTCAATAAACCGTTAATTATTATTATTATTATTATTATACGCATGCGTGCACTTAAAACAAATTAAGCAATTACTCGGTCACTGATGAAACCCTAAATCTTAAGTTTTCAAGGAATATAATGCTATATCCTCGACAGTTGAATTAACTGACTGACGAGGAACATATAAATGATTTCATACATAATTTGTACTATTGTGTTCTTTCATAAATCACTCCAAACTAGTTTTGATGGCAGCGGGAGGTCGGCAGAGAGTGTAGCTTGAATCTGAGCGAACTGACATGATTGACATCGCTGGCGACTGGTCCTGACTCCAGAGACTCACCTAACCGACTTGACACTGGTGCCACAAAGATCATGATTTGACATGATAAATACAAAATTCCATATCCTACACACAATATATTGACAACAGAAGTGCAACACCATTATTAAGCAAACGTAAATATATACAACCATAGATTATGACCAAAGTTGTACAACTGGCATAACTTTTCAACCTGGAATCCACATGATCTTTTTGTTCTTTTGACTTTAATCATTATTACTATTTTAATAATTAATAACAATTAATTATGTCTGTTAATGATATTGGTAAATTTTAATACAACTCTTAATATTGCCGTATTCACGATGCTTCATCACAATAGGCGACACCATCTATCACAACTACCCTGACTGAATTCGATCTTACCAAACAGTATGGGCAGCTTGCCCTGATTATCTAAGTGGAAGAGTAGACGAGTTAACAGTCTCCCCAGCCACTAGATCATTCATATAATTGACTACGACACCTCACATATAATTTCCAAAGGATAGAACTTTACAACTGGACGAGTCGTGGATCTATGACTGGTTTTCAGTTGAGCCACCCTGAATTGTCCGTCGGTTCCGCCATAAACGGCAGTAACTATCCCAAGTTTCCAAAACGAACGTGGACCTTCATCGTGAATTAGAACTACTGGATTTCACCTACCAATAGCCAATTACCCATAGATCGTTACTCAATTTAAGGACATATTTATATCATTCATCATAACTGTATTTGATCTTTGAGAAGAAATTAACTCTGGGTCCTCAGTTTGATCTCTTTCTGAGAACAATGGCAACAACCCTATCTGTTGCCCACAAAGTAATTGGGAGGGATTTAATGCCTCGAGGTTCCTCTAGGTCACCCGAAGAACAGGTCAGTGGTCTGTCGTTCATGACAGCTTTCAGCTCAATTACCAAAGTTAACGATTCGTCGTATGAAATAAGAGCCCTAAGATCTTTAACCCAATTTTAATAGTTCCGGTGCATTTTTATTGACGGCACCAACCAAGGAGCTCGAACTAGAGTAAACCGCCATTGACAATCTACTCCTGACAGACAATCCTTTACCGCCGGTGAATTCATAACATCACACAGACATTGCTGTTGCTACAAAATATGTAGCTTTATCACTGAGTAACAGTCTAGGACAGGATTATCTACAGGACAGGTCTTCGATTAATTCTAAATGTATGGCACGAGTTACCGCGCAGTTAAACAGAACGACATATACCGTTTACCCGTTATGTTCTTTAATTGATAGTGTATTGGTGTAGTCAACTCTGGTTGCAACCCTGTATGGACTGACATAACAGAAGCCCGAATGGAAGGCCAGAAAGGACAAGATCGGCATGACATTATAGCGAGAGTATTTCGTCAGAAAGTGATCAAACTCATGGACTTGCTTACACAAGCATCAATCTTTGGCCCTACACGGTGCTACACGTACTCCATTGAGTGGCAGGAACGAGGTCTACCACATGCCCATGTCTTGAGCTAGCTGAAAGAGAAACTTCGACCGAACATGATTGACAACTGCATACGAGCAGAGTTTCCTGATCCAAAAGAAGATCCAGTTCTCTATGAGATTATCAAGAAGCAAATGACTCATGGGCCATGTGGACCATTCAACAGACACTCTCCATGCATGAAAGATGGACGTTGCACCAAAAACTTCCCAAAGACCTGAGAAAGGATACTCAGAGTGGAGAAGATGGCTATCCTCAGTACAGGAGAAGAGCGCCAGGCGATGGAGGTTTTACAGCAGTGTTGCGACCTAGAACAGACAGTGAAATAACAGTAGACAACAAATGGGTGGTCCCCTACAATCCTCTTTTGAGCAAAGCATTCAATGCGCATATCAATGTGGAGTTCTGCAATTCAGTCAAGTCCATCAAGTATGTCTACAAATATGTTAAGAAAGGCTCTGACCAAGCGATCTTTGCATTGGAAAAGTGAACCGGCTTGTTAATTCCAAGTTAACCAGGTTGGCTGATGTATATTATTATTGGGCTTTAGTAACGAAACCCAATTGAAGTTTCTTCTTTTATAAAAAAGTATTACTTGTATAATTTCTGAGTGTAGATCACCTTAAGTTCCACTAATTATGAGTGTGGTGAGAAAGGGACAGCGTCTATGTAAAAAGGCGTGAATCAACGTCCGTTCGATATTAGTTTGTGAGTGAGACTCTGAGTAGTGACCCATTGAGGGTAGAACGGAATAGACGCATCGCCCTCCCTCGAGGGAAGATGGAGCCATCCACTGCGGCTCTCAAATAACGTCTTCCTCTAGTCAAGGATATCAAGCTACTGCTCGCTTTAGGTGGCCAGGAGCCGGCTACTTTATGCATTTACTCAGCATAGTATGACGCAGCTTCCCGTGGGCACACCTTATCACGTGCATTGAACATGTCACCCATAGCCAATGGAAAGTTACAGGGGATGACTTAGTATATAAATCAAATGTAATTAACCCATTTATATAATACTTCTGTTTATAAAACAAGGGCCATTACAAAAGGAAGGAAATCATGATGAGGTGACACAGTTTCTGCAGGGCCGTTATATCTGCAGCAATGAAGCCCTATGGAGAATTTATAATTTTCCCATACACGAACGATATCCAACAGTAGTTCATCTGGCTGTTCACCTGGAAAATGGACAAAGAGTATACTTCACAGGAGAGTCCCTCCAAAATCAAATGGTAAATCCTGCTGATACGACCCTTACTGCATTCTTCAAGCCTTCACAGGAAGATGAGTTTGCTCAAAAACTCCTGTATGTTGACGTACCCAAGTTCTACATATGACAGACTTCAATGAAAAAGTTCCAGAGAAGAGCTCAAGGCTCCGATGTTGAAGGATATCCAGGGATAAAGTCAGGCAATGCTTTGGGACGTGTCTACACGGTTCACCCCAACAACTATGAATGCTATTGTTTGAGACTACTTTTGCACCACATTCGTGGCCCAAAATCATATGCAGCACTGAAGACAGTGAATGGACAAGTCCGCAGAACCTATCAGGAAGCGTGTAATCTTCTTTGTTTACTGGAAGATGATGGTCACTGGAATGACACATTAGAAGAGGCAGCAGCTACTCAATCGCCAATGAGAATGAGGAACCTGTTTGCCATCATGATTGCTACATGTGGACTTTCCAACCCAAACCAGCTGTGGAAAAACCACCAAGAAAGTCTTTCAGAGGATCTGCTTCATCAAGCAAGAAGAGAACATCCTGGTCAAGAGATTGAGTTCATGGATGACATGTTCATATGGGCTCTGATCATGCTGGAAGACAAAGTGATGGAGTTATGCGGAAAAAACCTGACTGATTTTGGATTACTTTCCCCCAAACCGAAAAGAACCAGTAGTTGCAAACAGGGATTTGCTCAGAGAGACCGACTACTCAGTTGAAGTTCTGGTGGATTTTGTTGAAGAAAATGAGCCTCACCTGGTGCCTGATCAAGTAAATGCTTTTGAACAGATCTTGCAAGCGATACAATCGGAGCAGGGAGGTATGATCTTTCTCGATGCACCTGGCAGGTCAGGAAAAACATTCCTGATCAACCTTCTATTGGCCAAAGTACGTCATCAGGGGAAAATTGCTCTTGCTGTGGCATCCTCAGGCATTGCTGCAACACTACTAGAAGGAGGACGTACTGCACACTCAACTCTTAAACTGCCTCTCAACCTCGCTCACAATGAGAATCCAGTGTGCAACATCAAAAAAGGATCGGTAAAGGCAAAACTCTTAGAAAAATGCAGCGTCATAGTCTGGGATGAATGCACTGTCTCACAAGTTAGCGTTTGAAGCAGTGGACAGGATCTTGCAAGACCTGCTATTTGAGTGCAAGCGACTTCAGTTCTCGGTTAAAGTGAGCTTTGCCATGACCATCTACAAAAGCCAGGGACAGTCCCTAAAGATGGTTGGACTAAACCTGGTGTTTCCTTGCTTCTCTCATGGACAGTTCTATGTTGGATGCTCCAGAGTGGGAACTGGCAAAAATCTGTACATACCTGCTGCAAATGGCAAAACCAAAAATGTGGTCTACCTTAATACACTACAGTGAGACAATGTGGAGCCTCCCGGAGGGTGGCGTCTTACCGTGGCCTAGCAAAAGAGCCGCCCGGAGGGCGACGATTCCGCTAGTAATGTTATAGAATTGACACACACACACACACACACACACACACACATGCACACACACACACACATGCACACACACACATGCACACACACACACATGTATATATTTCATGTAAATCCACAATGAAAACGTGGATAAGATAAATCTTGATAAAATCACACGGGAAATGGAAACAACGGAGCACCTTAGCTTTCGTCTTTATTCAAGATGTCTTGAATAAAGACGAAAGCTAAGGTGCTCCGTTGTTTCCATTTTCCCGTGTGATTTTATCAAGACATATATATATATATATATATATATATATATATATATATATATATATATATATATATATATATATTCTATGCTGCACCTTACAGGTCTCTGTATATCATTTTCTTGTCTGGTGATGTTCTTATTTAAAGCCTACAGGTAATATTATACACATGTTAATATATCACGAAACTTATTTTATAACGCACAATCTTTCCTCAGATATTGCCACGTGGAGGTCTAACGCACCTGCGGTTTTAGCTGACAAGGGCAGAATAATCGGTCTGTGGCAGGGTGGCATGGCACCTGCCTACTTTGCTGACGCCATGGGTGTGTCTAAGAAAACAGTGCAGAGGTGGATCACTAGGTGGCAGGAGGAGGGTTCTCTGACGACAAGACCAAGGAGCGGCAGACCCCGGGTAACCACACAAGACGAGGATGCCCGTTTGCTGGCTGCAGTAGACAACACACCTAAGAAGACTGTAATCGTCCTTACTAGAGAACTCATGCTCCCCCGTCATCCTCAAAGGAGTAGAAACCGTCTCCACAAGAGCGGTATAAACTGCAACGTTCCAGGGAAGCTCGGCTTGGATTTGCTTTGGAATACCTTGGCGTCGACCCAATATTCTGGCACAATGTTATATTTACCGGTGAGAAGAGCGTCTCATCAGTTAAAGCCGGAGCACGATACTGCTGGCGACCAGTTAATACGCGATACAAAGATAAGAACATTGACGAGAGAGCTACAAGTGGTCGTGTCACTGTGAATATGTGGGCATACGGACCAGGGGAGCTGGTGGTGTTGGAGGGGAGATTCACGAGTGACGACTACATTCACATATTGGAAGAGGTCTTCTTACCCACTGTCCGAGCGATGGCAATTCCTGACCCGGAACCAATTATACTTGTCACGACAACAGCCCAGTCCATACAAGCAACACTGTCAACTTGTGGCTCGATCAACATCCTATGATTAAACCTATAAACTGGCCACCCAAAAGTTGTGACATAAGAGCATAAGAACATAAGAATGGAGGAAACTGCAGCGGGCCTATTGGCCCTTACTGGGCAGTTCCATTTACACCCAACCCCTATTGCTCATATAAGCATCCAACCTATGGGCTATTCATAACTCGCAACTGGGATGTTGGCGAAGAACGGAGCCGGGATATTGTAGCGCGACATGCTAATGAAGTGTGGGAACGACTGAGACGCCGCCCTAATATATGCTTCAATCTTGTGGAGTCCATGACAGAGAAGATTAATAAGGTTATTAACGCTCATGGCGGCTGGACATCTAATTAGATTCTTGTGTTGGTCCTTTACCTTTATGTCAAATGTAAATGCATAAACTACCTGACTACATGTTTTCATATCCTACATATAACTTTCGAGGGGAAATTATTGGGAATAACATGTCGGGTAATTGGGTTATGGCCAACAATTATCAATACCTGTCTCTAAATGTCTACATGTGTAAGTCTTTCTGTGATGCAACATTATGCATCATCATGTGTTCCATGTAATCCAAATAAATGGAAATATAAATTTATATAGGTTGTCATGTCGTATTCAATTTTGATAATGGAATACTTTGGGGGAAGGAATAACGATGAAACACGTTTCATAACGTGTGTGTGTGTGTGTGTGTGTGTGTGGAATCTTATGAAACGTCGTGGTTATGATAAAATAAAGAGGCGTTTGTCAGTAGTGATAACATGTAATATCTCACCTCAGTTTCCTGTCGCCCAATACAGAGAGCCGAATGATTATGATGATATGACTATTTGCTGGTGGGTGCATAGCTTGGGTTCATCACCTTGCGTAACACCTGCGGCTATGTTTCCCTCACCCCTTTACCAAAGCTCCACCACTTGTGGGAAAAAATGCTCTTCCCGATATTACAGCGACGTCACCTCATGCCTCCATGTAATACCAGACATGGTCTGTATATCCTGATTTGTAAGGAGAGTAAACATACAGTATAAATATAGCGCTCTGTCTTTCATTCCGATGTTAATTACGTGATAAGTTCTCCACTCCCTCCAACCCGGGGGAGGGAGTGTGGTAGGACGGTGGGCAGGGGCCGGGTAGCACGTTGTCAACGCTGCTATCGCTTCATACGTGTTATAGGCTTGTTTTATGTTGACGATGCATTTCACTAAATATTATAGATGTTACATCATGTGTAATATCACAATTGGCACCTTAACGTATGGTCCTCGTCAACCCATACCCCAACTCACAGTTACCAGCCTTCCCAAACTATCCCTGCTGCTTCGACCTACCTGCTCAAATATTTACGGGGTTCGGAACGCAGACACGACTTTTTTGGCTGACTGTACAGTCAGCCAAAGATGCAATGACCCCCACCCTAGGTCTCATGCTCGCCATTTTATCTGGCAATACTTGAAGGAAAGAAGGCTGTATGTAAAGGTGATTGTGATGGGTGGATTTATTTTCGGCGGTATGACTGTCAGGATAAATATTAAGCAATCCAAAAGTAGCATTTTTACAATGATAAATTATTCATCGTTATTTAAGATCATGGCAAGTTTCCAAATATTCGCATATTTGCTTAAAAAATTATGATATTATATCAATGAATTGGCAACGCAGCTACAACCAGGGCTGCCACGAGATTCTCACATCAAGTTTCAAGAATATACAGTATGTTCCACGTTTAATCTTGAGTGTTTCATGAAGGAATTAATTATCTTTACAATGTGAGCATCACATAATATAATTTGACGTAAGATAGAGAGCAGGCACTGTAATAGACTCAACCGACACAATAACATGTGGTATCCCTGCACCAGAGCAGCACGGATGTGTGGAGAAGGGAAAACACTGAAGTGGTCATTTTAGTGTTCCACTAACTGCATTTGATGGTATTACTATTAATAACTCAGTGAGAGAGAGAGAGAGAGAGAGAGAGTCAGTCAGACACAGTATAGTTATATAGAGTTGACGAGGACTCAGAAAGGGGTTGAATAGCTCTTTTTTTTTGGGGGGGGGGGGGTTGTTCCTCACTTTTTTTTATTTATTTTTTAATCATATTGCAAATGGCTTTATTGTCATTGCATAATTTAAATCTAAGGTTTATAATACATTTCTTTCTTTCGAGGATTAAAATATAGACAGGTGTATTATTTACAGCATATTGTTTAATAATGGGTCCATCTACCCTCCTTATCAATTACAGCTTGCAGCCTCCGCTGCAAAGAAGGTACGTTGTTTGTAACAAGCTCAGGTTTGTTTCTAAAAATCTCCCACTGTTTTGTCACGTGTTCGAGCAGCTGGCTCGGCGTCCTCTCAAACCCGGGCTCCCAGGATTTGACTATACTTGCCCAGATATTTTCAATGGGATTCATGTTGCATCCCTTGCTCGGCAATTTCAAGAGCCTGAGGTGTTGCTGCCCGTCAAACACTGACGCACTGCTCTGGCTGTGCTTAAGTGAATAAAAGTAACTGGCCCAGCAGGGAATGGGAAATTGCGTTCCTGAATTGAAGGGAGGAACTGATTCCGCACGATGTCTAGGTATTTATTTGCCGTAAACCTCCCCTTAATTTGGAAAACTTCTCCCATACCGTGCCGGGATATGTAGCACCACACGTTCAGCGTCACATGCCCACTTCTAGCCACCTCATATATGTGGGTCCTGTCGTATCTGCTATTACATCTTGTATTAAGTTTGTAGTATAATACTTGAAAATAAATTTTAGTGTTATGCGATAATCTTGGACTTTTATTTGAAAATGTATAATGAGCTGTTCGATGTTTTACGGCTATATCGACAAATACGGCCTAAATCTTATTTTAACCATTATGGACTTGTTAATAGGTAAAGCTTACTAACCTCGTGCGATTTGGCCGCCACAAATGAATTTTACCATTTGTTAGTACTGGCAAAAGTCTTCTCATCCGTGACTACTCGCGACCAAAACTGGAGGCGATCAGTGCGGTGTTGGTCAGTTCGCCGTTCCTTTATGGCAGGGACTCTGCGTTGTATGCCCGCCTCATGCAAACGTGACCTGACAGTCTGTGCACAAATGTCTAATTGCAAAGCCTCTCTGATGGCGACATAGTTGGAGAACGGGTTGAATCGGATTGCTGCTATAATGGCGGCAACCTCATCCCTAGTAGTCAGTCGGGGACGTGGTCCTCTTTCCGAAAACAGACGCAATTGTTTTTGGATCTTCTGTGTCATAACCTGGTATGCCATTAACGCTATGGCATACACTCATAACCTTTAACAAAAAAACATAGCATTATCATTATAATATTTGCATTAGTATATAATTTATATAAAAATAAATATCTTTGATATTGTTTATATCCCGGTTTAATATGAAATTTTCATGCACACTCAAATCAGTTAAAATTCCTGTTTCGGCATATCTCCTGATCCACTTCTACATAGTTGAAGTCGAAACAGCAAGTCGGTCTGCGATGGCACGCACCGTAAGGCTTTCTTCTCGGAGGGCGATTATTTGGCCGCGAGTAGTTATGCGCTGTTGCGTCGTGTTCATGGTTGATTAGACCATGCCAAGTGATATGTGATTGGTGGGCGTAAACCTGATGCTGAAGTCATAAATATGATAGGTAACTATTGAAAATGTTGTTACCTAACGATGAGTACACAGTCTTTTGCAGAATAATTGTCGATTTTTAGTTCGACAAAGGGAAACCAGATATTAAACTCCATCCATCAGCTGCCACTTGGATGCTTCATTTTCCCAATAGCACACATTTCACATATAATTCGTGTTATAATTGCCATAATTGCGAAAATAATTTACTTACACACACACACACACACACACTGACTGAGAACTATAATATACGAAGATACAATGTCGTGACTGACAAGTGAGTCTATTACAGTGTCTGCTCTCTAACTTACGTCAAAATATATTATGTAATGCTCACATTGTAAAGACAATCAATTCCTTCATGAAACACTCAGATTAAATGTGGAACATACTGTATATTCTTGAAATTTGATGTGAGAATCTCGTGGCAGCCCTGGTTGTAGTTGCGTTGCAAATTCATTGATATAATTCTTCATTAGTTAAGCAAATATAAGAATATTTGGAAACTTGTCATGATATTAAATAACGATGAATAATTTATTATTGTAAAAATGCTACTTTTGGATTGTTTAATATTTATTCTGACAGTGATACAGCCGAAAATAAACACACCAATCATTATCACCATTACATACAGCCAGCCTTCCTTCAAGTATTGCCAGGTAAAATTACGAGCACGTGACCCAGGGTGGGATCGGTGCATCTTTGGCTGACTGTACAGTCACCCAAAAAGGTCCTGTCGCGAACCACGATTCAGACTTGTGAACCCGAAGCAGTAGACACCGATACATTATTCTGTCCATAAATGCTTCAGATTCAAGAGTCTGAATCTCAGGGTTCATGGTTCGCGACAGGACTTTTTTGGGTAACTACATTAAATAAAATGAATAACAATAATAATACGACAAGAAGTTTGGAATTGGTTGCAACAAGATCACACAAAATCAATATCAAGCAAAACAAATCTCAATAGTCAAATACCAACTCCCAAAACACCAGAGAGAGGGTAAACTATTTAACTTAAGACAGCTGTGCCTAGACTGACTAGAGTATACCAGGAGGTCACCGACGTCACCTCTCTGCCGCCAAATACGGACGAATTATATCCTGATTGGCCAAAACATAAACTTTATCTAAAATACCTATTGACATTAGTTCCACTTATCTAATCTACATACAAACCTAATACAATAAAATATAATATACCCGCACATAATATATTATCTACATAAAGTAGTATACAAAGTTAATACTTAAATCATGAATCATTCAGTGTGGACGAGTAATGAGCGAAACTGCTCGAGCTAACCAGACACCATGAGAACCAACGAATTTCATATTAAGAACAGAAACTTATGGCCGACACTCGTCACAGAGGTGCCGAGAGAGAAGGAGCCAAGAGGGAAAATGCCAGGAGGGGAAGTGCCAGGAGGGTAAGAGATTAGAGGGTAAGTGGCAGGAAGGGAGGTGTCAGTTGGGAAAGTGCCAGGAGGGGTGGAGCCAAGAGGGTAATTTGCCATGGGGTAAGTGCCGGAAGGATAATTGCAAGGAGAGTAGGTGCCAGGTGGGGAGGTGCAGAGAGAGGAGGAGCCAAGAGGGGAAGTGCCAGTAGGGGAAGTGCTAGGAGGGGAAGTGGCAGAAAGGGATGTGTCAGTTGGGGAAGTGCCAGGAGGGGAGAAGCCAAGAGGGTAAGTGCCAGGAGGGGAGGTGTCGGAAAGAGAAGTGCCAGGAAGATATGTGCCAGGAGGGGAGGTGCCAGGAGGTTAGGTGCCAGGAAGGGAGGAGCCAAAAGGGTAGGTGTGAGGAGGGGAGGAGCCAGAAGAAGTGCCAGGAAGGGAGGTGCTAGGAAGGGAGGAGCCAAGAGGGTAGGTGTCAGGAGGGGAGGTGCCAGGAGGGGAGGTGCTAGGAAGGGAGGTGCCAGGAGGGGAGTGCCAGGATGGGAGGTGCCAGGAGGGTCGGTGCCGGAAGGAGAAATGCCAGGAGGGGAGGAGCCAGGAGGGGAAGTGCCAGGAGGGGAGGAGCCAGGAGGGGAGGAGCCAGGAGGGGAAGTGCCAGGAGGGGAAATGCCAGGAACGGAGGTGCCACGTTAGGAAAAAGTGCTAGGAAGGAAAGTGCCTTGAGGGAAGGTGCCGGGAGGGGAAGTACCAGTAGGGGAAGAGTCAGGAAAGGGGTGCTAGGAGGGAGGTGCAAGGAGAGGAGGATCCGGGAGGGGAGTGCCAGGAGGGGAAGTGCCTGGAGGAAACGTTCTAGGAGAGCAAGTGCCAAGAAGGGAGGTCGCGGAAGGAGAAGTGCCAGGAGGGAGGTGCCAGAAGGGAGGTGTCAGGAGGGGAGGTGCCAGGAGGAAGGTGCCAGGAGGGGAGGTGCCAGGAGGGGAGGTGCCAGGAGGGGAGGAGCCAGGAGGGGAGGAGCCAGGAGGGGAGGTGCCAGGAGGGAAGGTGCCGGAAGGAAAAGTGCCAGGAGGTTAGGAGCCAGGAGGGGAAGAGCCAGGAGGGGAGGAGCCAGGAGGGGATGAGCCAGGAGGGGAGGATCCAGAAGGGGAGGTGCCAGGAGGGGAGGAGCCAGGAGGGGAGGTGCCAGCAGGGGAGGAGCCAGGAGGGGAGGTACCGGAAGGAGAAGTGCCAGGAGGTTAGGAGCCAAGAGGGGAAGAGCCAGGAGGGGAGGAGCCAGGAGGGGAGGTGCCTGAAGGAAAAGTGTCAGTAGGTGAGGAACTAGGAGGGGAAGTGTCAGGAGGGGAGGTGCTGGGAGGAGAAGTTCTAAGATGGGAGGTGCCAGGAAGGGAAGTGCAGGGAGGGGGAGTGCCAGGAGGGGAGGTGCCGAGAGGGGAGGAGCAAAGAGGGGAAGTGCCGGGGAGAGAAGTGCCAGGGGGGGGAAGTTCTTGGAGGGGAAGTGGCAGGAAGGGAAGAGCCAGGAGAGGAGGTGCTGAGAGGGGAAGAGCCAGGAGGGGAAATGCCAGGAAGAGAGGATGAAGGAGGGGAGGTGCCAGGAGGGAGGATGAAGGAGGGGAGGTGCCACGAGGGGAGGTGCCGGAAGGAGTAGTGCCAGGAGGGAAGTGCTAGGAGGGGAGGTGCCAGGAGGATAGGTGTCAGGAGGGGAGGTGCCAGAAAGGAAGTGCCAGGAGAAGAGTGCCAGGAGGGGAGGTGCCAGGAGAATAGGTGCCAGGAGGGGAGGTGCCAGAAGGAGAAGTGCCAGGACGGGAAGTGCTAGGAGGGGAGGTGCCTGGAGGATAGGTGCCAGGAGGAGAGGTGCCGGAAGGAGAAGTGCCAGGAGGGGAATGACAGGATGGGAGGTGCCAGGAGGGGAGGTACCGGAAGGAGATGTGCCGGGATGGGAGGAGCCAGAAGGGGAGCTCCCAGGAGGGGAGGTGCCAAGAGGGGAAATGCCAGGAGTATATGTTCTCACAGATAAGAGTCCATACAAACTTGCATCATAATTATTGTATTTAAAAATATTGTAATTAAGATGGGCAATATTATATTTGTTTTCCCTACCTTAGATTCACGTACTGTTCTAATAAAGTCTGTGTTAGTGAATGTTCCACGTTATTTTACACTAAAATAATATTTAAAAAAATTTTCTCTTCTTTTTCCCAGGAGCCTCTTTCCCTTATCATCTGTCTCCCTCATCACCTGTCTCCCTCATCACCTCTCTCCCTCATCACCACTCTCCATCATCATCTCTCCTCCTCATCAGCACTCTCTCTCATCACCAGTCTCCCTCATCACCACCTCCCTCATCACCTCTCTCCTTCATCATCACTCTCCTTCATCATCACTCTCCCTCATCACCAGTCTCCCTCATCATCTCTCTCCCTCATCATCTCTATCCCTCATCACCACTCTCCCTCATCACCTCTCTCCCTCATCATGTCTCTCCCTCATCACCACTCTCCCTCATCACCTCTCTCCATCATCACCACTCTCCCTCATCACCACTCTACCTCATCATCTCTCTCCCTCATCACCTGTATCCCTCATCACCTCTCTCCCTCATCACCACTCTCCTTCATCACCACTCTCCCTCATCACCACTCTCCCTCATCACCTCCCTCCTTCATCACCTCTCTCCTTCATCATCACTCTCCCTCATCACCACTCTCCCTCATCACCTCTCTCCCTCATCACCACTCTCCCTCATCACCGCTCTCCCTCATCACCTCTCTCCCTCATCACCACTCTCCCTCATCATCTCTCTCCCCATCACAACTCCCCATCATCACCACTCTCCCTCATCACCACTCTCCCTCATCACCTCTCTCCCTCATCACAGCTCCCCATCATCACCACTCTCCCTCATCACCGCTCTCCCTCATCACCACTCTCCCTCATCACCACTCTCCCTCATCACCTAGAGCCTCTTCCGTTCACACAATCCAAATGATCAAACACGGAGAGAATATAATTAAACTTACACCATGTCCCTACATTAACACTACGTCCCTACACATGCACCACGACCCATACACTTACACCACGCATCTACACTTACACCTTGTCCTTACACTTACACCACGCCCCTACATTTACACCATGTCCCTATACTTACACCACGGCCCTACAGTTACACCACGACCCTACACTTACACAACCACGTCTCTACACTTACACCACGCCCACACAAGCTCACGTCCTGAATTGTGAATTGTCTATAAAATGAGACCCTGCAGGGCCGGTGTGTGTTGTGAGTGGTGACTCCATGATGGTGCAGACAGCTACAACAATTGTGTTGTTACTCTTGGGTGAAGGTTTATTTCCGTTAGGACTTAAGATGAAAGGGAGATAATACCTTGCGAAATCTAAGCTTTGTAAGAGCTTCATCTAATTATGTACATGTTTTGTGTAAAATTATTTAGATTTAGGTCACTTCCATTTCTATGTTACAGCCCGCGTTGGATTAAAACACTTTAGTTTATTAATAATTACATCTAGGTTATGAGTCACTTTCAGGATAATCACAACAACAAAAGCTGTTGGACCTATTCGTCCTTATTCCTAATTATGTACTTGAATTGATATTTCTACATAAGACCTCTCATTTTTCTGGTTTCATTCTCTCTCAATTTAATTCTCGAGTTCGTCATTAATCATTTTAATTTATCTTTCTCGGTAGTGGCTAACTAGTTGTAGTCCTTTATCAAGCTGTCTTTACTTCACAGTATAACAGAGTTAACACCAATAACGAGCAGTGTGTTTGTAATTCATCCTGGCAAGCATAAACATCACTAATTGCTTGATAGATCATTCTAAATAAACCACACACAAACACACACACACGCACTCTCTCTCTCTCTCCCTATATATATATATATATATATATATATATATATGCTGATAACCACAAGGAAAGAAGAAAACACGAAGTTCCCAAGCGCTTTCGTGTAATTCACATCTTCAGGGGTGAGTACAGACTAAAGAGAAACACAAACCAAGGTGTATATATACTCACCCGGGAAGATGTGAATTACACGAAAGCGCTTGGGAACTTCGTGTTTTCTTATTTCCTTGTGGTTATCAGCATATACCTAGATCAAACTCACCTACAGTGATTTACTTGTATATATATATATATATGTATAAATAATCAAGGCCTCAACCCGCCAGGATTCGAACCCACGGCCCACAAGCCTATGACTGTGACCGGGGAACGCTAACCGCTGTACCACCAGGATACTAAAAGCAGTCCTAGACTTTGTTATATTTCACACAAAGCCTGTTCAACGAGCTTATGGCGCCGTGAACCTCTAATGGGGACCACCCGTATCACGTAGGTGGCCAGAGTAATGTTTTACAAAATCCGGCTTCGAAACACGAGGATCCATATATATTTCATTAGCCCAATAAAGCACGCAGACTTCTACATACAATCAACACCTCAACCCGCCAGGATTCGAACCCACGGCCCACAAGCCTTTGACTGTGACCGGGTAGCGCTAACCGCTGGACCACCAGGATACTAAAAGCAGTTCACGGCGCCATAAGCTCGTTGAACAGGCTTTGTGTGAAATATAACAAAGTCTAGGACTGCTTTTAGTATCCTGGTGGTCCAGCGGTTAGCGTTCCCCGGTCACAGTCATAGGCTTGTGGGCAGTGGGTTCGAATCCTGGCGGGTTGAGGTGTTGATTGTATGTAGAAGTCCGCGTGCTTTATTAGGCTAATGAAATATATATGGATCCTCGTATTTCGAAGCCGGATTTGGTAAAACGTTACTCTGACCACCTACGTGATACGGGTGGTCCCCATTAGAGGTTCACGGCGCCATAAACTCGTTGAACAGGCTTTGTGTGAAATATAACAAAGTCTAGGACTGCTTTTAGTATCCTGGTGGTCCAGCGGTTATCGTTCCCCGGTCACAGTCATAGGCTTGTGGGCCGTGGATTCGAATCCTGGCGGGTTGAGGTGTTGATTGTATGTAGAAGTCTGCGTGCTTTGTTGGGCTAATAAAATATATATATATATATATATTGCATTAGCCCAATAAAGCACGCGGACTTCTACATACAATCAACACCTCAACCCGCCAGGATTCGAACCCACGGCCCACGAGCCCATGACTGAGACCGGGGAACCCTACCTCTGGACCACCAGGATACTAAAAGCAGTCCTAGACTTTGTTATGTTTCACACAAAGCCTGTTCAACGAGTTTATGGCGCCGTGAACCTCTAATGGGGACTACCCGTATCATGTACTGTAGGTAGTCAGAGTAACGTTTTACCAAATCCGGCTTCGAAACACGAGGATCCATATATATTTCATTAGCCCAATAAAGCAAGCGGACTCCTACATATAATCAACACCTCAACCCGCCAGGATTCGAACCCACGGCTCATGAGCCCATGACTGTGACAGGGGAACGCTACCTCTGGACCACCAGGATACAAAAAGCAGTCCTAGTTTTTGTTTTATTTCACACAAAGCCTGTTCAACGAGCTTTTGGCGCCGTGAACCTCTAATGGGGACTACTCGTATCACGTAGGTGGTCAGAGCAACGTTTTACCAAATCTGACTTCGAAACACGAGGATCCATATATATTTCATTAGCCCAATAAAGCACGCGGACTTCTGCATACAATCAACACCTCAACCCTCCGGGCGGCTCTTTCGGTAGGCCACTGTAGGACGCCACCTTCCGGGAGGCTCCACATTGTCTCACTGTAGTGCATTAAGGTAGACCACATTTTTGGTTTTGCCATTAGCAGCAAGTATGTATACATTTTTGCCAGTTTCCACTCTGGAGCATCCAACATAGAACTGACCATGAAAGAAGCAAGGAAACACCAGTTTAAGCGACCATCTTTAGGGACTGTCCCTGGCTTTTGTAGATGGTCATGGCAAAGCTCACTTTAACCGGGAACTGAAGTCGCTTGAACTCAAATGGCAGGTCAGTGGTGATGACAGGTATCCTTGGTATAAAAACGTCCTCTCCTTTAGCTTTTCATGTCAGTATTGTAGCTTCCAGTACATGTGACATCATGTTCTTCTTGTGAGCGACTCGGATCTCATTTTGAGTATGATGTCTCGTTTCTCAAACTCTTGACCGACAATCACGATGGCTACTTTATCAACTACAGGAGCATTGAATCTTCTTTCATGTTCTCCCTTAGGGGTTGTGTCTGCTTTGATCCTGACTTTGTCCTCGTAAAAAGGCATGTTTTCCAGTGCATTTTTAAATGACTGTTCATACGTGTTGCGCTCATGCAGCATTTCTTGGATAGATAGGACAATGTCATGTCCGACACCTTGAATATTGCCACACCAGATAGTAGTCTGCTTTTCATGATCTCCCATGAAGTAGATTTGGAGGAACTTTGGCTGCTCATCTTCTAGTGGTAAGAGGGATCCTGCTTTGTGATATACTTGACCCTGGACTTTGAATGTTGGTATGTATCTGTGCTCACGAACTACTCTGGTAGCTCCAAAGGATGTCATCTGGAAGCATGAATTGTACTTCAGTATATTTTCCAAGAAGTGTTTTGACTCTGGTGTTGTTCCCAGCATGAGAGTCTTCAATGGTTGTAGTGGTTTTTCCAAATTTGGCAGTCGTACTTTCCCATGAGAGCAGCACAGTCCAGCAGATTCCCCTTTATACTTCTTTGCACCGCAGTGTTCACATTTCTTATGCATGTTGCCAATGACAACAGAGGGATACGTTTTATATTCTATCTCATTGTCATAGTTATATGCTGCTCTTGCAGGTGGATGCCACTGTGTATTCTTTCTTAGAATTCTGGATCCCGCAGCTGTCTGTCTATTAGCATTCAAACAAATTTCACGCGCTTGATCATTTTCTAGAGAAGGCCTTTCTCCTGTTTGCTATCTGTCAGCATTAAGACGGGATTCCCTTTCCTGGTCTGTTTCCTGTGACCGACTGTCCGCTGTTCGCTTTCTCTGAGCATTAAAACGGGATTCTCTTTCCTGATCTGTTTCCTGTGACCGACAGTCTGCTGTTCGCTTGCTGTTAGCATTAGGACGGGATTCCCTTTCCTCATCTGTTTCCGGTGACCAACTGTCCACTGTTCGCTCCGGGCGGCTCATCCGCTACCCCACGGTAGGACGCCACCCTCCGGGAGGCTCCATATTGTCTCACTGGTCAGACCCCAAACGTTCTTCTTCCAACAATAGTTCATTAACGGTATATGTAAGTTCCACCATGTTTTTCACTACAACGGTACAGCAAAGTATATTTTTTTAGCATTAAATTGCTTTTATTTTATTGTTTAATCATCACTACATATAACATCATCCATCATCACTACATATAACAACATCCATCATCACTACATATAACATTATCCATCATCACTACATATAACACCATCCATCATCACTACATATAACATCATCCATCATCACTACATATAATTCCACCCATCAACATTACATATAACAACATCCATTATCACTACATATAACAACATCCATCATCACTACATATAACACCACCCATCATCATCACTACATATAACACCATCCATCATCACTACAGATCGGTAGTTTCCGAGATTTTCGTGCAGACACACATACACACAAACAAACACAAACACACAGACATACTTCTTTGTTATATATATATATATATATATATATATATAACCGAAAAGTTCGTTAACCGAAACCATTGTTTCAATGGGTTTTTGGGTAATTGGTTCCAGCTCACCGAAAATTTCCTAAATTCAACAAAAAAGGTAGAAAAGTTCACTTACTTTGAGGTGTGTATGTAGAAGGCTCCTGGATGATGATGATGATGATGAGATTTAGAATGGGGGTGGAGGAGAAGGAAGAAGAGAAGGCATTGGGGTGGAAGAGAAGTCACCCCATGGCGCCATTTCACCCATAAAATTTTACCTCTCTTGGTGTAATTCAAGATTATTTTCTTTAAATCAACACTGCACTGCATTTTATATTGTCAATATGTAAAATATATTTCAAAATGACCAATAATTTGCTTGGAAACACAGAAAAAAAGCGTTTAGTTGAAGAGAGTCTCAAGCAAGATGTTACCTCCAGTGAAAACAGAGAAAGACTAACTCCTGTTTGCTGTGTTAAGAGGCTGGATGCCGCACATTAAACTAGTCACTTTACCTTCAATTATGTTCAATAATTGATAAAATGACTAAAAAATTGAATATTAAACATTTAAAATTATTGAATAGTATAAACTTCTTGATATTTACTAAAATAGTAAGGAATGTAAGCCCTAGAACCGATTAATGTATTGGCGGACTGATACTAAAGCTGGTTGCCCGGTCAGTGCAAGGGAAAACATGTTGAGGTCGGTTCCTAAGAACTTCGTTAACCGAATTTTTTTTCGTTAACCGAATTGAAGATCCTTATGGAAGGCAGTTCGTTAATCGAAATTACGTTAACCGAGGTGTTCGTTAAACGAGGGGTCACTGTATATATATATATATATATATATATATATATATATATATATATATATATATATATCTTGATAAAATCACACGGGGAAAATGGAAACAACGGAGTACCTTAGCTTTCGTCTTTATTCAAGACATCTTCAGAGGCAACTGGAATACATGGACAGGTACTCCGTTGTTTCCATTTTCCCCGTGTGATTTTATCAAGATTTATCTTATCCACGTTTTCATTGTGGATTTTCATAAAATATATATATATATATATATATATATATATATATATATATATATATATATATATTGTTACGAGTTGGGGATTTAGAATATAGTTAAAAGTCTACCCAGATCCCAACAGGCAACAACAATAAAAAAACTGAACAAACAAAGACAATCGGACTATAAAAGGGTAGACAAAGGATGAGAGTTTTTTTTGTGTATAATAAAGTACCATAAATTCCTTAACAAAATATTCAGCTTTCTATAATTTACCCTTAACCATGCTTAACCTAAACATACACAACATTGGCTTAACGGTATATACATATTTATACAACATACAACAATCTGAAGCAAGGTGGAGGTGGGGAGGCAATATAGGATTACAAATACTTAAGTGCGGAGCTGAGATGTCTGACGAGTAAGGCTGAGTATTGAAGAAGATGGTAGGTAGTCACTGTGCCGTAGGTTTCCAGGATAGGTGATCCTAGTGTGGTCACTTCCCAGAGTGAACTGAACTCTCCTCGATCTGGAGCTGATGAGGAAGACTTGGAGGAGGTGACGCAACAACCAGGATATGGAGAAGGGAAACCCCGGAGTGGTGACCAAGACTAGTCATACTCGGGTTTCGTCCCTAGATGGCGTTGCTCGTGGTGTTGGGTAGGTAGATCATGACAATAGATGGCGTGGTTCGTAACACACCCCCCTCCAAAGACCTCCCTAGTGCGGGAGTGAAAGAGGTGATCACCTGGTGCGTCTGGAGAGTAGCTGCTGCATTTCCACTGGAGCTCGGGATAAGGAGTCCGCAATCAGGTTGTCCACCCCCTTTATGTGCCGGGACTTGTAGATTATAAGGCTGGGTGAGGAGAGCCCAGTGGAGGATTCGCTGATTGGAGGTCTTGTTGGTTTGGATGAACGTGAGCGGGTTATGGTCGGTGAAGACTAAGGTGGTTTGTGGGCGAGATTGGAGGTAACATTCAAACCTCTTTAGTGCCAACACCAGAGCCAGGGTCTCCTTCTCTATGGTCGAGTAGTTGGTCTGATGTTTTTTCAACTTGGCGGAGTAGTATGCCACAGGGTGAAGGACATCAGTGGTTGGGTCGGGTTGTAGGAGCACAGCCCCCACTCCGACACCGCTAGCGTCGATTCGCAGATGGAAGGGCAAGGTGTAGTCAGGGGGGTGGACTACAGTCTTGGAGGCAAGGAAGGCCTTGAGGCGGTGGAAAGACTGGTCGCACCTCTGGTTCCAGATGTAAGGGACCGCAGAACTGGTAAGGTCTGTGAGGGGTCCGGCCACGCTGTAGAAGTTACTGCAGAACCGACGGTAGTAGCCGCACATCCCCAGGAAGCGCACGAGTTCCTTGCTCGTCCTTGGAGTGGGGAAGGACAAGATGGCTTTGACGTTTGCGTCCTTGGGTCTCACCATACCATGCCCAACGATATGTCTCAGGTAAGTCACTGAGGCCCGGCCAAAAGCAGATTTAGCCAGGTTTTTGGTGAATCCAGTCTCTTGCAGTCGTGCGAACAGTATCTCCAAACGCACCAGATGTTCGTCCCAGCCGTTCGACACCACCACCAGGTCATCCAGGTAGGCGAACGTCCCATCTAGGTCCTGAATCAGGTAATTGATTGCCCTGTGGAATGTGGCCGGAGCATTAGAAAAGCCAAACGCCATAACCAAATATTGAAAAAGACCAAATGGAGTTATAAATGCCGAGATTATTTTTGCCCTATCCGTGAGTCCACCGTAGTAATAAATTTTGCACAGCCTATGCTGTCTATTATATCTTCAATCAAAGGTAAAGGGTAGGAGTCTGAGTCAGTGACCTGGTTCACTTTACAATAATCTGTACAGAAACGAAAAGTGCTATCGGGTTTTGGAATGAGAAGGCAAGGTGAAGCCCAGGGGGAGGTACTAGGCTCAGCTAAGTTATGTTTTAACAAAAAATCTACCTCCTTTTTCATAATCTCTCTTTTTTGTGGATTTAGTTGATATGCTGATTGCCTAATGGGTTGTACACCATCTGAGATTAGCTTAATATCATGTTTAAGTATATTGCAAAACCCTGGGAGGTCTGACGTGACTTTAGGAAATGTTGATAATAACTTAGTGAGATCTTTTGCTTGAGATGGATTCAGAACAGAAAAATACTCATCCAAGTTGTCGAGCATGTGACTGTTTGCAGGGCTTTCTTTAGGTAGAGCGAAGTCTAAATTCTCCAATAGGTCCATGTCATCTGTCTCCGGCTCCGGCCCTGACAAAACCGTATGCAATACAGGTAGGCTTATAGCCTCGGGGATGTCTTCCTCTGACTGCCTGGAATGGTAAAGTTTCATGAGATTAATGTGAACAAGTTATGAATTTTTTCTGCGATCAGGAGTATGGACTATATAGTTGATGGGAGATAGTTTATTAGCAACTATATAGGGACCAGTAAACTTGCTTTTAAGGGGAGAGCCTGGAATGGGTAGAAAGAGTAACACTTTGTCACCTGGAGAAAATGATCTTTCAACTAATTTAGGTTGGGACTTCACCATTTTTTCTTGGACTTTTTTTAAGTTTGACTGAGCAATGGTTCGGACTTCAGTTAATTTGTCCCGTAAAGTGTCAATGTATTGGGAAACTGTTGCGGGCTTAATAGATGGAGTGTCAAACCACTGCTCCTTTACTATTTTAAGGGGTCCCCTAATTTGTCTCCCATATAGTAATTCGAATGGGGAGAAACCCAATGACTCCTGGGGACATTCCCTGATGGCAAAGAGTAACAAGTCTATGCTTTCATCCCATTCCTTTTGGTGTTCTCTACAGTACTTTTTTAGCATTGATTGAAAAGTTTGATGGAACCGTTCCAAGCAACCTTGGGATTGTGGGTGGTAAGCCGAAGATGTACAATGGTCCACACTGAGGTCTTTCATCACCTGTTTGAAAAGATTGCTCGTAAAATTGGTGCCCTGATCGGATTGGATCTCTTTAGGAATGCCCACCGAAGTGAAAAGGTGCAAAAGAGGTTTGATTACATTTTTTGAAGTGATGCTTTTAAGGGGAAAAGCCTCAAGATAAAGTGTACTGGTATCCATAACTGTGAGCAGGAATTGACTTCCCTTCTTAGTCTTTGGCAATGGGCCCACACAATCCACAACAATCTTTTCAAATGGTGTAGAAAATACTGGGATGGGCTTAATGGGAGCTTCTGGTATACTTTCATTTGGTTTTCCTACCATTTGACAAATATGACAAGATTTTAGGTACTTTGACACATCCTTCCTAAGTCCAGGCCAGTAATAGTGTTGGAGGAGCTTTTTATATGTTTTCAGGATTCCCAAATGTCCTGAAATACCATCATGGGCAAGGGCAATTAATGCTGGTCTGACTGAGGAGGGAATTACCACTTGATGTATTTCAGACCACGTGTCTAAATGGGCAAGCTCAGGTGGTCTATAGGCCCTTATCAAAACCCCTTCCTGATAATAAAAACACGGAAGGGTGTTAAAATCTTTACCCTCAATTGCTGCATGACGAAGTTTATTCAAAGATGGATCAGATTGTTGGGCTTTAATGAGCTCATCCTTACTAATGGTCTTATTGTACAGATCTTCTGTGGGTAGGAAGATATTGGAGGTGGTTTTAGATGAAGAGGGCCCATTTCGCACACTCTGTAACCGGGTGACAGCACAAGATGGGAAAAGGTGAGGAATAGTTTCTTCAAGGTCAGTGGTGGAGTTGACAGGTAAGGGAGAGTCGACTGTCTTTATGTTGGGAACCACTAGATCTCCTACCAAGTCATTACCCAATAATAAATGAATGCCGCTCACAGGCATTGGATCTTTCTTAACGGCTACTTGCACTTCCCCAGTAATCAAGGGACATTAGAGGTGCACTTTAGCTAAGGGATAGGAAGAATGGGATGAGAGATCTGAAATTAGAACACTCTCATTAGTAAATGCGGTAGATATATCAGGAATGACGTTAAACAGGAGGATAGATTGTGCTGCGCCCGTATCACGTAGTATACGAATAGGGAAAGAACAAGACCCCACTATGATTGAAAATTTTCCCTCATAGGTGAATGAAGAGAAGAGATCCTGATGGGGCCTTTCCACATTGGTGGTTGCTATTGGTTTGAATTTGGGATCTAGGGAACTACTTTTAGAAGTTCGACACTTTGGGTGTTTACAAGACTGGATCGTATGGCCTGGTTTTTTACAGTAAGAACTATAAAACTTGGTTGCATCAGGGGGGGTAGGTGTGGGACCTTTCGACCTCCCACTCACGTCCCCAAGGTTATCATCAGAGGAGGACCTAACATGCTGGAAAGTACCACGTTCCCTACTGCCCAGTGACTCCACCAGCAAGGCGTATACATCAGCCAGCTCAGCCGCACGCCCTAAATTAACCTCTCCACGCTCCTCCACATGCTTCAAGATGTGAAACGGTATCTTGCTCTTCCACTCCTCCAGGACTTCCAAGTTTAACAAATTGTTACGAACCCCTCCACCGATTGTCTTCATCTACCTACCCAGCACCACGAGCAACGCCATCTAGGGACGAAACACGAGTATGGCTCGTCTTAGTTACCACTCCCGGGTTTCCCTTCTCCATATCCTGGTTGTTGCGTCACTTCCGCCTCAGTCTACTTTGTCAGCTCCAATTCGAGGAGAAGACAGACTTCACTCTGGGAAGCGACCACAGGATCACCTATCCTGGAAACCTACGGCACAGTGACTATTTACCGTCTTCTACCATACTCAGCCTTGCCCGTCAGCCATCTCAGCTCCTCACTTAAGTATTTGTAATCTTGTATTGCCTCTTCCCCCTCCACATTGCTTCACTATTGTTTTATGTTTTATTACTATGTATATACTGTTCGTGTTTAGGTTAAGTTTGGTTAAGGATAGCGTATAAGCTGAATATTTTGTTAAGGAATTTATGGTACTTTATTATATACAACAAAAACTCGCATCCTTTGTCTACCCTTTTATGTCCGATTGTCTTTGTTTTTTTTTTGTTGTTACCTGTTGGGATCTGGGTAGACGTATAACTATATTCTAAATCCCCAACTCGTAACAAATGGCGACCGTGACAGGACACGACCTTAAGTACCATATTCCTTCCTCCCTTGTTACTCAGTGTTAATTACCCCTCCCAGTCACTTCTGTTTACAATTGCTTTACGGTGGTTTAAAGTTTCCTTCATATGTGTGTGCAGATATTGGTATTACCGTATAGTAAGAGTGACAGACGTAGGATATTAGGTTCCAAGTGTCATAAGGCTTACCTGTTATTACACGTGGCAGTCGTGTGGTAAGTCTTATCGAGTGTAGGGAAGAATCCGGATCTGTTTAATGCCGTACCCTCACTCCAGAGTAGGCTGTTCCATAGTTACTAGTTTAGAGTGAAGTGATATCTTGGGACGCCCCGCTCTACCAGGACCCCATAATTATAAAGCCTCAATTATTGTTCTTCTCATTATCTCATTCAGGGTTGTTAATCCGGATCTTTATATAAATGCCGTAATACGCCCTACCTCTTTCAAGTATATCAGGGTTGTTAATCCGGATCTTTATATTAATGCCGTAATACGCCCTACCTCTTTCAAGTATATCAGGGTTGTTAATCCGGATCTTTATATTAATGCCGTAATACGCCCTACCTCTTTCAAGTCTCTTGTCCTTATCTAAGGATCTTCTCGGAAGAACAATAATCATAAGTGTAATTTCCCTAGGTATAACTTGGTTAGTTTCCGGGACTTTCTGGTTATCCACTGCCGTGATATTTTCTAGGGTTATCCACTTATCTTAGCTTTTGACCATTAGTTAATTTATCCTATTTTTATTAACAATGGCCACCTCAGGTTTTGATCTTCAGGATTTTATTGAAAATCCTTCCGTAGCTAAATTACGTGTTAATATCCTGAAGAAAGAATGGAAAGAAATAGCCAACTATTACAATATCCCATTTTCACAGCAACTGACTAAGGAAATGTTAAAAAATCATGTGATTGAAGTGTTGGTTCAACAAGAAGTTTTAAAAGAATCCGCTGTTGACAGATTAACGCCCATGTCCAAGAAACTTCAACCACTATCCACCACCCCTCCTCACCCAGAAGTTGCCTCAGGTCTGGCTAGCCCTCAAGAAGAAACACAACGAATAGACCCCTTAGAACTAGAACGAGCTAGGTTCGAGTTCCAAATCAAAATGAAAGAACTCGAGTTGGAACAGGCCAAGTTGGAGCAGGAGGCCAAGTTGGACCCTGAAGAAAGGATGGAACAGGCCAAGTTGGAACAGGCCAAGTTGGAGGCCAAGTTGGACCATGAAGAAAGGATGGAACAGGCCAAGTTGGAACAGGCCAAGTTGGAGGCCAAGTTGGAGCATGAGGGAAGGTTGGAACAGGCCAAGTTGGAGCATGAGGGAATGTCGGAACAGGCCAAGTTGGAGCATGAGGAAAGGATGGAACAGGCCAAGTTGGTGCAGGCGGTTAAACTGAAAGAACTACAGGTGAGAGAGACAGAAGTCACTTTAACATCGGAGTTTAAATCAAAGGAAGTGGCATTAAAAGAGAAACTCGCTGCTTTTAACCCTGCTACTGCTTCTTCCCTTGTTCCCGGGTTTGATGAATCCGATATGGACGGGTCATTTAGGACTTTTGAGAAAATAGCCGGGAAGAATGAGTGGCCAAAGGACCAGTGGGTGTCAGTGTTAGTTCCTAAATTATATGGTAAGGCTCGTAGAGTTTATAACTGTTTAGACCAGACTGATGACTATGATAACGTAAAAAAGAATATCCTCACCTCTTATGCTATCACGCCAGATGGATACCGGCAGAAGTTTCGTAAACTAACCAAACCATTTTCACACACATTTGTTGAGTTTGCTCAAGAAAAGCTTAGGTTTTTTAAGAAGTGGTTAGAGGCTACAGAGGCCTCCACATTTCAGGATTTGTTAAATTTGGTAGTCCTGGAGGAGTGGAAAAACAAGATACCATTTCACATCTTGAAGCATGTGGAGGAGCGTGGAGAGGTTAATTTAGGGCGTGCTGCTGAGCTGGCTGATGCGTATGCTTTGTTGGTGGAGTCACTGGGCAGTAGAGAACGTGGTACTTCCCGACATGTTAGGTCCTCCTCTGATGATAACCTTGGGAACGTGAGTGGTAGGTCGAAAGGTCCCACACCTACTCCCCCCGATGCAACCAAGCTTACTTGTTCTTACTGTAAAATCCCAGGCCATACGATCCAGACTTGTAAACACCCAAAGTGTCGAATTGCTAAAAGTAGTTCCCTGGATCCCAAATCCAAACCAATAGCAAATGCCAATGTGGCAAGGCCCCATCAGGATCTCTTCTCTTCATTCACCTATGAGGGAAAAATTTCAATCATAGAAGGGTCTCGTTCTTTCCCTATTCGTATACTACGTGATACGGGCGCAGCACAATCTATCCTCCTGTTTAACGTCATTCCTGATATATCTACCGCATTTACAAATGAGAGTGTTCTAATTTCAGATCTCTCGTCCCATTCTTCCTATCCTTTAGCTAAAGTGCACCTCCAATGTCCCTTGATTACTGGGGAAGTGCAAATAGCCATTAGGAAAGACCCAATGCCTGTGTGCGGCATTCATTTATTATTGGGTAATGACTTGGTAGGAGATCTAGTGGTTCCTAACATAAAGACAGTCGACTCTCCCTTACCTGTCAACTCCACCACTGACCTTAAAGAAACTATTCCTCATCTTTTCCCATCTTGTGCTGTCACCCGGTCACAGAGTGTGCGGAATGGGCCCTCTTCATCTAAAACCACCTCCAATATCTTCCTACCCACAGAAGATCTGTACAATAAGACGATAAGTAAGGATGAGCTCATTAAAGCCCAACAATCTGATCCATCTTTGAATAAACTTCATCATGCAGCAGTTGAGGGTAAAGATTTTAACACCCTTCCGTGTTTTTATTATCATGAAGGGGTTTTGATGAGGGCCTATAGGCCCCCTGAGCTTGCCCATCTAGACACGTGGTCTGAAATACATCAAGTGGTAATTCCAGCTTCAGTCAGACCAGCATTAATTGCCCTTGCCCATGATGGTATTTCAGGACATTTGGGAATCCTGAAAACATATAAAAAGCTCCTCCAACACTATTACTGGCCTGGACTTAGGAAGGATGTGTCACAATACCTAAAATCTTGTCATATTTGTCAAATGGTAGGAAAACCAAATGAAAGTATACCAGCAGCTCCCATTAAGCCCATCCCAGTATTTTCTACCCCATTTGAAAAGATTGTTGTGGATTGTGTGGGCCCATTACCAAAGACTAAGAAGGGAAATCAATTCCTGCTCACAGTTATGGATACCAGTACACGTTATCCTGAGGCTTTTCCCCTTAAAAGCATCACTTCAAAAAACGTAATCAAACATCTTTTGCATCTTTTCACTTCAGTGGGCATTCCTAAAGAGATCCAATCTGATCAGGGCACCAATTTTACGAGCAATCTTTTCAAACAGGTGATGAAAGACCTCAGTGTGGACAATTGTACATCTTCGGCTTACCACCCACCGTCCCAAGGTTGCTTGGAACGGTTCCATCAAAACTGTCAAGTCAATGCTAATAAACTATCTCCTCTCAACTATATAGTCCATACTCCTGATCACCGAAAAGATTCACAACTTGTTCACATTAATCTCATGAAACTTTACCATTCCAGGCAGTCAGAGGAAGACATCCCAGAGGCTGTAAGCCTACCTGTATTGCATACGGTTTTGTCAGGGCCGGAGCCGGAGACAGATGACATGGACCTATTGGAGAATTTAGACTTCCCTCTACCTAAAGAGAACCCTGCTAACAGTCACATACTCAACAATTTGGATGAGTATTTTTCTGTTCTGAATCCATCTCAAGCAAAAGATCTCACTAAGTTATTATCAACATTTCCTAAAGTCACATCAGACCTCCCAGGATTTTGCAATATACTTAAACATGATATTAAGCTAATCTCAGATGATGTACAACCCATTAGGCAATCGGCATATCGTCTAAATCCACAAAAAAAAGAGATTATGAAAAAGGAGGTAGACTTTTTGTTAAAACATAACTTAGCTGAGCCTAGTGCCTCCCCCTGGGCTTCACCTTGCCTTCTCATTCCAAAACCCGATGGCACCTTTCGTTTCTGTACAGATTATCGTAAAGTGAACCAGGTCACTGTCTCTGACTCCTACCCTTTACCTTTGATTGAAGATATAATAGACAGCATAGGCTGTGCCCAATTTATCAGTACCATAGACCTGTTGAAAGGATATTATCAAGTAGGACTCACGGATAGGGCAAAAATAATCTCGGCATTTATAACTCCATTTGGTCTTTTTCAATATTTAGTTATGGCGTTTGGCTTTTCTAATGCTCCGGCCACATTCCAGAGGGCCATAAACTACCTTATTCAAGACCTAGGTGGGACGTTCGCCTACCTGGATGACCTGGTGGTGGTGTCGGACAGCTGGGACGAACATCTGGTGCGTTTGGAGATACTGTTTGCACGACTGCAAGAGACTGGATTCACCATAAACCTGGCTAAATCTGCTTTTGGCCGGGCCTCGGTGACTTACCTGGGACATATCGTTGGGCATGGTATGGTGAGACCCAAGGACGCAAACGTTGAAGCCATCTTGTCCTTCCCCACTCCAAGGACGAGGAAGGAACTCATGCGCTTCCTGGGGATGTGCGGCTACTACCGTCGGTTCTGCAGTAACTTCTCCAGCGTGGCCGGACCCCTCACAGACCTTACCAGTTCTGCGGTCCCTTACATCTGGAACCAGAATTGCGACCAGTCTTTCCACCGCCTCAAAGCCTTCCTTGCCTCTAAGCCTGTAGTCCACCCCCCTGACTACACCTTGCCCTTCCATCTGCAAATCGACGCTAGTGGTGTCGGAGTGGGGGCTGTGCTCCTACAACCCGACCCAACCACTGATGTCCTTCACCCTGTGGCATATTACTCCGCCAAGTTGAAAAAACATCAGACCAACTACTCGACCATAGAGAAGGAGGCCCTGGCTCTGGTGTTGGCAATAAAGAAGTTTGAATGTTACCTCCAGTCTTGCCCACAAACAACCCTGGTCTTCACCGACCATAACCCACTCACGTTCATCCAAACCAACAAGACCTCCAACCAGCGAATCCTCCACTGGGCTCTCCTCACCCAGCCGTATAATCTACAAGTCCGGCACATAAAGGGGGTGGAAAACCTGATTGCAGACTCCTTATCCCGAGCTCCAGTGGAAATGTAGCAGCTACTCTCCAGACGCACCAGGTGATCACCTCCTTCGCGCCCGCGCTACGAAGGTCTTTGGAGGGGGGGTGTGTTACGAACCCCTCCACCGATTGTCTTCATCTACCTACCCAGCACCACGAGCAACGCCATCTAGGGACGAAACACGAGTATGGCTCGTCTTAGTTACCACTCCCGGGTTTCCCTTCTCCATATCCTGGTTGTTGCGTCACTTCCGCCTCAGTCTACTTTGTCAGCTCCAATTCGAGGAGAAGACAGACTTCACTCTGGGAAGCGACCACAGGATCACCTATCCTGGAAACCTACGGCACAGTGACTATTTACCGTCTTCTACCATACTCAGCCTTGCCCGTCAGCCATCTCAGCTCCTCACTTAAGTATTTGTAATCTTGTATTGCCTCTTCCCCCTCCACATTGCTTCACTATTGTTTTATGTTTTATTACTATGTATATACTGTTCGTGTTTAGGTTAAGTTTGGTTAAGGATAGCGTATAAGCTGAATATTTTGTTAAGGAATTTATGGTACTTTATTATATACAACAAAAACTCGCATCCTTTGTCTACCCTTTTATGTCCGATTGTCTTTGTTTTTTTTTTGTTGTTACCTGTTGGGATCTGGGTAGACGTATAACTATATTCTAAATCCCCAACTCGTAACAAAATCCTGAAATGTGGAGGTCTCTGTAGCCTCTAACCACTTCTTGAAAAACCTAAGCTTTTCTTGAGCAAACTCAACAAAGTTGTGTGAAAATGTTTTGGTTAGTTTACGAAACTTCTGCCGGTATCCATCTGGCGTGATAGCATAAGAGGTGAGGATATTCTTTTTTACGTTATCATAATCATCAGTCTGGTCTAAACAGTTATAAACTCTACGAGCCTTACCACATAATTTAGGAACTAACACTGACACCCACTGGTCCTTAGGCCACTCATTCTTCCCGGCTATTTTCTCAAAAGTCCTAAATGACCCGTCCATATCGGATTCATCAAACTCGGGAAGAAGGGAAGAAGCATTAGCAGGGTTAAAAGCAGCTAGTCTCTCTTTTAATGCCACTTCTTTTGATTTAAACTCCGATGTTAAGGTGACTTCTGTCTCTTTCACCTGTAGTTCTTTCAGTCTAACCTCCTGCTCCAACTTGGCCTGTTCCAACCTTCCCTCATGCTCCAACTTGGCCTGTTCCAACTTTCCCTCATGCTCCAACTTGGCCTGTTCCAACTCGAGTTCTTTCATTTTGATTTGGAACTCGAACCTAGCTCGTTCTAGTTCTAAGGCGTCTACTCTTTGGGTTTTTTCTTGAGGGCTAGCCAGACCTGAGGCAACTTCTGAGTGAGGAGGGTTGGTGGATAGTGGTTGAAGTATCTTGGACATGGGCGTTAATTGGTCAACAGCTGATTCTTCTAAAACTTCTTGTTGAACCAACATTTCAATTACCTGATTTTTAACATTTCTTTAGTCAGTTGCTGTGAATATGGGATATTGTAATAGGTGGCTATACTTTTCCATTCTTTCTTCAGGATATTAACACGTAATTTAGCTACGGAAGGATTATCAATAAAATCCTGGAAATCAAAACCTGAGGTGGCCATTGTTAAGAAAAACTAGATGAATTAATTAATGGCCAAAAGATAAGATAAGTGGATTACCCTAGAAAATATCACGGCAGTGGATAACCAGAAAGTCCCGGAAACCACCCAAGTTATACCTAGGCAAAAAAACACTTATGAATATTGTTCTTCTGATAAGATCCTTAAATAAGGATAAGAGACTTGGAAAGATACTTGAAACAGGAAGGGCGTATTACGGCATTAATATAAAGATCCGGATAAACAACCCTTGAGTTACTTTATTATTGACCCAGAATGAGATAATGAGAAGAACAATAATTGAGGCTTTATAATTATGGGGTCTTGGTAGAGCGGGGCGTCCCTAGATATCAATTCACCCTAAACTAGTGACTATGTAACAGCCTACTCTGGAGCGAGGGTATGGCATTAAACAGATCCGGATTCTTCCCTACACTCCATAAGACTTACTACACGACTGCCACGTGTAATAACAGGTAAGCCTTATGACACTTGGAACCTAATATCCTACGTCTGTCACTCTTACTGTACGATAATACCAATATATGCACACACATATGAAGGAACTTTAAACCACCGTAAAGCAATTGTGAACAGAAGTGACTGGGAGGAATAATTAACAAGGAGTAACAAGGGGGGAAGAAATATGGCACTTAAGGTCGTGTCCTGTCACGGTCGCCATTTGTTAAGAGATGGGGATTTAGAATATAGTTAAAAGTCTACCCAGATCCCAACAGGCAACAACAATAAAAAAACTGAACAAACAAAGACAATCTGACTATAAAAGGGTAGACAAAGGATGAGAGTTTTTGTTGTGTATAATAAAGTACCATAAATTCCTTAACAAAATATTCAGCTTTCTATAATTTACCCTTAACCATACTTAACCTAAACATACGCAACATTGGCTTAACGGTATATACATATTCATACAACATACAACAATCTGAAGCAAGGTGGAGGTGGGGAGGCAATATAGGATTACAAATACTTAAGTGCGGAGCTGAGATGTCTGAGAAGTAAGGCTGAGTATTGAAGAAGATGGTAGGTAGTCACTGTGCAATAGGTTTCCAGGATAGGTGGTCACTTCCCAGAGTGAACTGAACTCTCCTCGATCTGGAGCTGATGAGGAAGACTTGGAGGAGGTGACGTAACAACCAGGATATGGAGAAGGGAAACCCCGGAGTGGTGACTAAGACTAGTCATACTCGGGTTTCGTCCCTAGATGGCGTTGCTCGTGGTGCTGGGTATGTAGATCATGACAATAGATGGCGTGGTTCGTAGTGCTGGGTAGGTAGATCATGACAATAGATGGCGTGGTTCGTAGCAATGTATATATATATATATATATATATATATATATTGTCATGGGTTGCGCTAGGCCTCCCACACAACCCATCCCAAATGTTTGTTTAGGTAGAGATAAGGTACCCGGCAAGCCATACAGTCCTACCAGTGCTACGAGTCTGTGTGTGCAAATCCCCGAGATTGTTGTTAAGTCCAGCGACAAGTTAACACATCCTGTAAAGGAAGTGATCACTGGTGAGGGCCTGTTTGCTACAAGAGCACTCCAGGCCGGCCTAATAGATCTAAACGATTAATTCTCCAGGTTGACAAACTCTCCCTTATAACTTATGGTGCTGTGGCGTGACTGACCTATCCATGCAAATTATAAGTCCAGTGTATGGAATTGTGCCAAATAAACGTAAGTGCAATGATCTGCCCGTATCTGTGATCCCTCTATTATTATTATTATTACCAAAGGTAATGACTATTTGGTTATGACAAAGTATAACCAATAACTTAGATGGATGTTGGAAATGAATGGAATTCATTAAATCATCATTTATCAAGTACACAACGCATTGAATGCCGGAAGCAGAGGGAAATTCTACCTAGTGATACACCATAATCTCCTGGGTGAGTAACCAGTGTGAAGGTATTTGAGTTCTACGGTAAGAAAACTACTTTCCTGCATTTAAAACGTAGCAATTGGCGCCCGAACAGGGACACAGACAATGGATAATTGCACAATTGTATCGCCCACACCTACACCATGTCAGCTCGTGCTGCGGTTTTTGAGGAAGCACGTGACCTCGGGCTGGAGGGGGCTGAAGCGGTTGCATACATGGAGAAGGCTGAGGAGAGAGAAGACAAGCGACGCCAGCATTAACAACTCTTCGCCCAGATAGACTTTCAGAAGGAAGAAAAGAAGCTGGAACGAGAAGAGAGACAAAGGGAACAGGCGTTCCAACTGGCCTTAGCGGAAAGGAACCAAAATTCTTCTCCGTCAGGGACTCCCACTCCAAACGTCACTTATGGGAAATTTCCCCAGATGCCCACCTTTAAGGAGGGCGAATCCATGGAAATGTACATATCCCGGTTTGAGCATCTCGCAGAAGCCTACGAGCTTGATGACAGCATTAAGGAATTTGAGTTCCTGAGCCTATTTGATGGGAAAGCTTTAGGGATTCTTCGACAACTAGAGCGTCCTGGAAATAAATTCCCTGACATGAAGTCTGCACTGCTGCCGGCATATGGGCCGACTACTGAGCAGGCCAGGCATCAGTTCAAAAGGGCAATGTTGGAAGAAAATGAAACGGCTGCACAGTTCCGGGAACGTTTAAGGGACTATGTGGCTCAGTGGATGAGTAAGGATGAAACTTCCAAGTCCATGGAAGGGGTTATAGACTTAATGGTACGCACGCAGTTTGAAAGGCCTTGTCCTCCTAAACTTGTGGCTCAAATCAGGGCCAATGGAGTTAAGACGTCGAAGGAAATGGCAAGTAAATCAGACGCTCATTTCAGCGCTTTCGGGTACCCACTCGGAGGCGGTGGTCGAACAGGGAGTCGGCAGGTAACCAACAAAGTCATCAACCTCTACAGAAACAGCCACCGAACCCACCCAGGCAACAGGGAAATAACCAGCAACCACAACCGCAAAGACAGCGATAGAAACACCAGCAGAAGCAGTACCAAGGCCCCCCGAAGTATCAGGACAGTTAGCGCCAGGGTAACAATCCACGATGGGACCGGCGGCAGAAAGCCACCGTGGCTCAATTCGTAGGCCAAGGTGCCAGCAATAATAATCCACGAAGAGACCAGCAGCAAGAAGCCGCGGATGTTCAAACTGTGGACGGGGAGTGGCCTGACCTTCCAGCAGGGCCGATCGTCATGCAACCTGAAGCAGGGGTTCTTACCGAATCAAGTCTACCCCAACACACCTACTGACTAACTGCCGCCTCCAACCTCTCCTCGAGGGGTCACCCCACCTTTCTTGTTAAACCTGGATACGTTGGAGAAGTTCCAGTGACTGTCATGCGAGATAGTGGGGCATCAGGCTGCATTGTCAGGAAGGAATTGGTGGGGCAACATCAATACACCGGAGCACAAGTGGTTACATTCAAGTGGTTCCAGTGGCCAAGATTGAGGTGGACACTAGGGTGTGTCAATTTTGTCAACATGTTAAAAATCAAATTTGGTAGTCAAAATATTGTGCCTCTTTATGTCTAAACTTGAGATTAGCAAACAAAAATGAATTGAAATAACCCTCACCTACATCAATTATACCTTAAAGTTTCAAATATCAGTATTTCAACAAATTAATGAGACTTGATTAGAATTATTCACTTGATATTAACTAATCTCATGTAAGCATATGGATTATGGAGTATTTTATGGTTCTATAGCTTGTGTACAATATGCATGTCAGAACATGAACATGAACAGGCTCTCCGTGTGGGAGAGTTAAATTCTTGTTTTGACTTGTATCAAGCGTGAGGATAAGGCGCCCAGCTCACTCTCCTTCTAGATATCATAGACGGTGGTTTGCTCTCATTGCACTTGCACCTACTCTACCAGACGAATTCTACATTTTAATTATTGTAAGTAGGGCATATTGATTGTCGCAGTTACTTATATCATTGTATAAAACATTATGTTCTAAGAAATTATTATGTTATTTCTGTTACAGCATTTTTGATAAACAAATTGATATTTTTTGAAACAACAATTGAATTATGAAACATTGAAATATTTTTCTATTTGTCAGATAGTGTGAAGATGTCAAAATTGAAGACAAGAAGTCAGTTGTCAACCCACTTGAGCCTGCTAGTTGGTAAAGGGAAGGAGCTTCCTGTATCAGAACTTCCAACAGTGAGAGACATGCTAAGATTAGGGTTACTCCTTCGAGAAAAAAATGCAAAGGACAGAAGGAACTATACAGATAAGGAACTCATAAATGACATGATAGTCCCTCTTCTGCATCAATGGACAAAAGCTAATGCACTATTCAAACCACCTGTGATTAATCAGTGTCGAACTATTGAGCTAATACTAACGAAATTATGGCACAAAGCAGTTGAAACATCACTTGGTAAAGGAAACTTGGCCAGGAAAAATGAATTTCTGCACACACTTGATACTCTGTTTGACATTTTGACCTGCAAGTGCTCCATACAATTATGTTCTGAATCCAACTGTTCTCACTCAGGTAAGAGAGAAAATAATTCCCACATTGATTGTGGTTGTCCTCGTGAAAAGAAGATCCCTGTTTTAGAGCTTGAATTTATAAAGGCACAGAGGACAAAGGCAGAAGGCCAAGGAAGTATGCAAATGGGTTCAATAGATTATTCAGAAACAAAGAAGCAGATTGCTAATGCCAAGAAGAGAGAACAAATCCGAGAGAGGGAACAAAAGAAGAAAATGAAGAGTGAAGAAGCTATCCAAAGAGAGGAAGAGCCGTGTCAAGATGTTTATCACTTCTTTGAGAGTTCTTCTGATGAACAGGAAGCAACATCAGATGATAGTTCCAAAGAGCCATCTGAACCTTTACCAAAGAAAATGAAATACAACACAAGAAATATTTCAAACATTGCTTTAGCTAGTATTCGCCACCATGCTGGACTTCGTGAGGCTGCAGAAATTGCAACTGCCGCTTGGATAGATGCAGGCCTCATCAGCCGAGAGGATGTATCTTTGGTGATAGATCATAATAAAATTAGAAGAGCACAAGAAAAAATAATGAAGGAAATATCTGATCAGCATGAAAAAGATTTAAGCGAGGGAGGGCTCTCCTGTCTTTTGTTTGATGGAAGAACAGATGACACAAAAGTTTTGCTAGAAGTAGAGGGAGTGAACAGAAAGTTTCCAGGTCTCATCAAAGAAGAACACTACTCTGTCTGTTCTGAGCCTGGTGGTCGGTTTTTGTTTCACTTTGCTCCCGAAACTGAAGTAGAAGGGAAGAAACATGCAGAGGTCATTGCTGATCATATTTTATGTTGGGTTCAGGAGAGAGGACTTGGCAGTTCACTGCAGGCTGTTGGTGGAGATTCAACTGCAGTGAACACCGGATGGCAGGGGGGTGTAATGACGCATTTAGAGAAAAAACTAGGAAGAAGACTTGTTTGGATTGTATGTGATTTACATACAGGCGAGCTACCTCTTCGTCATCTCATCCAGGAACTTGATGGTCCTACAAAGAGCAACAACAAGTGGTCAGGTCCCCTTGGCATCATGCTGGATGAAGCAACACAACTAGAAATAAATACAACCTTTCCAAAAGTCGAAGTTGGCCCTCCCCTTCCGGCGTTGTCTGAAGGAGTCATCAAAGATCTCAGCACAGATCAATCCTATACTTATCGTATTGCCCAAGCAATAAGATCAGGAGAAGTGCCTCAGTCAATGGCTCTCTTGGAGATTGGACCTGTCAGTCACAGCCGTTGGTTAACTACAGCTCTTCGTTTCTGCAGGATTTGGATTTCCAAACACGAATTGAAGGGCAAAGTGCTGAAGAATTTGAGGTTAATTGTTGAATTTATTATTGGAGTTTATCTTCCCCAGTGGTTTAGTGTGAAACTTAATCCTATGTAGGTGGATGGGCCCAATCACCTTTTGTTTCAATTGCAGCTAGTAAGAACACAGAGGAAGGTAATGAGGGACATCGTTTTACCTGTGGCAAGAAGGTCCGCTTGGTATGCTCGATCAGAAGCAGTTTTGCAAGCAATGCTTTGCAGTCAATGTACCAATCTCCGAACCAAGGCTGTAGAAGTCATTCTAAAGATTAGAGGAACGCTAATAGATGACGACCAGTTGGGAGACTGTTCGTTTCATTCAAGAAAAGTTCCCCCAATAAACGTCAATGCCACCAAATTGTCAGAATTGGTTGACTTGAGTTTGGAAGTCTTAGAGCCACCATTGACAACAAGTCTAACTAGCCAAGAATTGAGAAACCTTAAAGAGACTCCAATGCAGGTGCCGAAGTGGCCTTCCCACACTCAAAGTGTGGAGAGATGTGTGAAAATGGTCACAGAAGCAGCGGGCCATGTTTACAGCCACGAGAGGCGAGAAGGTTACATCAAAGCACAAATAGCAAGCAGACTACTGATGACAAGAAACCAAAGCAAAGAGAGTATGAAGGCATTGGTTACTTTCAAATAGACTACGGATAATAAAATATAATAATTTGAAACTTGAAACAGTAACATGTGTGCAAACGCTGGTTATGTTATAAATTCACAAATATGTACATTTAAAAATCCATTTGATTTAGGTAGGACTTATTATAAAAAAAAAATTTATGCCAGAATATTGTTTTGCATGCTTAAAGACTACAATAAATTGCTACCAAATTACTCGATTTTCAATTTAGCCAGTTCACCCCCTAAATTGACACACCCTACTCCCACAGCACAAATCTCACTGCAGGACTCCCACAGGACATGGCTTACGGCAGTACTCCCACAGCACACAGTATGCATAATGATTAAGAATATCATCTTCAAGTCACCATTTAGTATTCGTACTTAACAACGATCATTAATTATGCCCGAAACTATTAGGAGTTGTTAATTATGTCTAAAATTTACAATGTATCAAAGACTATCCAGTCTCCGTACCTAACATCGTCTGAACTGCCCACTGGACATTGCGTTGCTTTTCTACCCACGAGCCGATGTCCCCAGGGTTGTACTTTTTCTGACTTAAAGAAGACCAGCCAATACCACATGCAGCAGGGTGTCCTCCTTTAGGCTTATGTACGAGGAGTAATAATCATAGAAGGGTCTTAGTGCGTGTATGGGCGGTGTAGCATGAAGGCACCCTGACCACACCTACTTCTGTCCACCCCATTCGTCTTTTCGAAAGTTTGCGCTATAAATAAATCTTGTTAAGTAAATTTAAAGTAAAAAAGAAAAAATATCAAGAAATTCCCATTAATATATATTTCATATACATGAGAAAACTAGAAGACTTTATAACCTGAGTATAAACGACGTTTATAACGATTTTAATTTTTACAACACATCTCTTATGGAGATCTGCGGGAGAGCGCGTCCTGTTGCCTTCCACCCAGTTGCCATTTAAGATGTTTGGGGGTCTTTTATCAGCATCATAACTCTGAACTAAGTTGATAACATTTTCCCGATGATTAAGGATGATGTTACAGATTGAACCCTGCATGATAATCAAGCTGGGATCCTTTGGTGGGTCTCTTATCTGGGGCTTATCTACACAAGCATCGCTCTGCAAGGTAATGGAGCTCGCTCAGATGCCAAGAGATAAGGCGAGCCACGTCTGCTGCTCTTGTGTCAGGGGCAGCAACCAGGCCCGCGCCTCATGATATATACCCTAGCCGCTCAAGGTGGGTTAGTTAGCTCAGGTGTGTTGTGTTTTAATAACGCTCCGAGACGTCAGATAAGAATACACTTAAGGTCATCTATAAATGCCATAACAGATCCGTGATGGAATTTAAGAGGTGGGCCACGTAGGAGGTATAAGAGGCCGCCTCTCAATATATTTGTTCGTCAGATGACAGGAAATTGAAATAGCAAATATTAATCAATAAAAGACAAAAACACTGCGGTCATGTAAGAGATGAACTATGATGATTTTGTTTTTACGAATTAATTTTTAAGATGGAAAGAAAATCAAATCTACAAAAATATCGAAGCTAAGAAAACCCGTCTGTTAAAACTCAACCATAAAATATTTAATGACCAATCATATATAATGAACTAAACAGTAGCTGATTAAGATCTTTATAATCACCAACTTAAAGGACAAGAATATTATTTTATGACCTAACACACGTACAGAAATTCATTTAAACAATATACAGAAGTCATAAGTTAATGTTAGAAGAAGACAAATTGCAAATAAAAAATAGTTGAGATTATTATATATATAGAAAAATTATATGGAATAAAATAATTTAAAAGGATGTAAATAAATTTGTAAAATATAACGGACTGCTGTTACAAAGACTGAAACTATAGTTTATGAAGTGAAGGAAGAGGCTGGAACTTAAGGTTATCAAGTGTGGGTAAGGATATTAGAATAACGTTTGGTAAAGTGAGAATATAACTTTGTTTAGTTTCAAATCAGTTATAACTATCGGTAGTTATCACTGAAACTCTGTATCTCTGGGGGGCTTTCTATCTCTTCCCTATTAATCTATTTATACTGGCTCCTTCATTTTTTATCCAGTTTATCTTTTTCTCTCTCCATCATCTTTAATTTATTCCTTCCGCCATGCTCTTTCATATACTTTCTTTTTCTCGCCATGCTCTTTTATTTTCTTTCTTTCTCTCCCTTCTTTTTCATTTTTTTTATTTCATTAGTTTTACTCTTTAACTCTCCTTTCTTCCTTCTATATTTTCTTTCTCTACCTGACTATACATTTACCTTCATTCCTCAGTTAGAAATATAATATACGTCTCCCTGCCACACAATCGTTCTCAAACTTTTGTCTTCCCAGGTAGATAATTTATGTACACCCTGTTTACCCGGAGCCAAGATGTAGGCAGGGCGTTTGGTCCTGTCTGTCCGTTTGTGTGTTTGTCTCTCTGCCAACACCGTAATTCAATCGTGAATGATGTCAGCAAGTAGGCGGAGGATCAACCTTGATACATCACCAGGGAACTTTGTTCCAGCAGGTTAAAAGGTCAGAGGTCAGAGCTACGAAGGGTCAGCTTTCTGTGGAGTTGGGGGAAGAGAGTGGGTGGGTCTCTCTCCCTGACTGATGCTGAGAGTCGCGAAAAGTCTCCAGTGACGAGAGAGAGAGAGAGAGAGAGAGAGAGAGAGAGAGAGAGAAGACTGAAAAATTTTGCTCTAAATTTCGACAGTGATGTGAACAACTGAACATAAAGGGAATATTCTCAGCTGTATTTTCATGCGTAAGAGAGGAATATATAGAGAGATATCATCAAAATTACTGAGAAAAAATCTAAATTATCAAAACAATAGGACAGTTAACATCACCATATTAATAAAAAATAACAGTACGATGACCAAGAGAGAAGGTTAACAGAAACAATCAATGAGAAAAGTAAACATTACTGAGAGAAATTTAATAGAAGGGAAGTTAAGAAGTCATGACTAAGATGAAGTTAACAGTAATGCGGTTAAGAGAACGATGATATTAATATAATTACGACTAAGTTAACAATAAGGTCACCGATAGAAAGTTAAGAACTCAACAGCTTAGAGAAAGTAACATTACCATGACTTAGAGAAAGCTAACAATAAGAAAAATATAATTTGTATCACCACGATAAAGAAGTTAACATAACTGAAAAATAAGGTTAACAGCATTACGACCGAAAGAAAATTAACATTATCACGAATAAGAGAAGGTTAATATTACTTAGAGAAAGTAGTCAACATTTAGCCCAAGAGAAAGATAATGCCACGATTGAAAGTAAATTAATCTATTACGAGAGAAAAAAGTTAACAATACGACTCTTAAATGTAATATGAGTGAAAATAAACTCACAATAAGATTCTGATAGAAATTTAAAATCACCATGACTTACAGAGTTAACGCGATAAAGAAAAAGTTAACAGTACATCAACTAAGGTATAGTTAAAGAGGAAGTTAAGAGAACCATAACAGACAGAACGTTAACGCGATTCGGAGAAAGTTAACAGTACCAGAGCTAAGAGAACATTAAAAATGACCGAGGGAAATATGACAAGAATGAGAGTTTTAACATAGCTGAGGGAAGTTAACAGTGCCAAGAATGAGAAAGTTGTAACGTGAGTCAAGAAAGGGTTACAATACTAATCATGAGATAATTTTAACATAACTTAAAGAAATTTAAGAAAAACAACGACAGGCTGTAAGCAAGTGAGATGAATATAAACAAGAGCATAATGAGGAACTGTATTATTCTCGAGTTTTCCTCGTCGTGTAAACGTCAAATTCACAAGCCAGACTAAAGATTAAGAACTTCTCCTTCGGCATTGTGCTTTATGTCGTGTTTAAATAACTATTCACTTGTAAAGTTTATTTAATGTTTCTCTGGTGTGTGCGTGTGTAGGGGAAAGCAAAGACGGGTACAAAGGGGTGACTGATTTAATGAGTTCCAGTCCAACTGGTTCTCAGTCCTCAAGTAGGACCCAATCCTAATGAGTTCTAATCCGAATGGCCAAGTTACCTTTGGTTAGGTTGGGATCTGTAAAAGCTGATGCGAAACCTATTAAGATTGTGGCTTATTACACTGGGTATCAAATATTTCGAAATATGTTTATCTTATTTTTTTTATAGTTTATTTTTGTTTTGGGGGCAATGATACTAAAAGTGACGTTACTTTTTATACAACATCAATAATTTCCTCATATAATAGCAGTTTATCATACCGATGGTTTCAACCGAAATAAAAAAAATTGCATTGTTGATAAAACGTTTGATATTATTGTTGAAGATAGGGTTATTTAACTAGCATGTCTTAAAAGATAAAACTATAGTGCACATTGGACAATCAAAGACAAAGTCGTGTCGCGATTTTATCCGAAGACTAAATATAACTCGTGAAACATTATGAGGGTCTCCTACCACAAAGCAGAGCGCACCAAAAGTTTAGCCCTAAGCCATATTTTTCACCAAATTTCACGACACGACTTTTGTCTTTCATTGTACATCACAAAACAAAAAGTTCTTTATCAACAATTACTACAAATTAAAATCAACTAAAACATTATGTTAAAAATGGACATTTGAACGACAGTTTTTCTTGTGATCCTTGTGGACATATCGAATCAAACTCCAAATGTAGTCACGCATCATTACGTTATCCCATCGTCCCTGATATTTCTTCTCCATGGCTTAGATATCCGGATGAAAACGTTCACCTGCTATTCACGAAATGCACCCAAATTTTCTCTAAAGAAGCCCAAGTGTAAATTCAAAAAGTGTACCTTCAGGGACATTTTGCACCCAAGCTCTCTGTATCGTACAATCAAATTTTCGACTTGTTCTTTGTAGTTTTCTCATTTCTTATTGCTCAGAAACACATCTGCTATTTGCTTGCCTGGCATTCTTTTCAACAGTATACATTTTGTCTTCCATTTCTTTATTTTTATTTATTTTTTGTCAACATCTGCCTAATTTGTGATCAAAGAAATATGCCACCTTTGACTTTGGCCTCAGACACTTTTGGGAGCATTAGAAGTATATGCGTGAAGGCATCACTTTCAGCACTCAATGCTTTGATGAACTGCTTGGTAAGTTCCAACTTTATGTGAAGTGTCACCAATAAATATTGTCAGTTTGGATGAGATCATTGTTTCAAACATAGTGTTCACCAGGGATTAATACGATTCTACCAGGTGTTATGTACTTATGTTTTCCTCAGTCATCCCATTAAGTGTCTCGTTTTTTCTTGACACCCTATTGTGATATATGTTTTGTTATTCCAATTTGTGATGTCTTACTAACTGATATGATTAAAGAACATTAATAAATTATTTTTTGAAACAGTTTTCAATATGAGAATATTGCAGTGGTTTAAATGAAGAATGTAAAGATGTACATAAGTTAGAGAAATCGTATTGGAACAAGGAGGAGAAGCTTTCTATGGGTATTATTGGTGTAGGACATGGCATTTTGTATCGTGAAAAAACCCACTGGCTGTAATAGTAGAACGGATAATGGAAAAATCGTGCAAATGGTGATACAAGCATGAAATTTGGCATGATCATACCCTAGGGGCTACTTGTCAAATCTGCCAAATTGGCCATTTGGATATCCAAGATGGCGACCATTTTTCAAGAGGGCTGACAAATTGACCTCCGAAAGATGATTTTTTTTTTTTAGAAATTGATGTAGTTGGTCAATCTAAATGATCTTAGTGTCGATATGTTTGTTTTCAAGCATGCTCAGATGATTTTTTTTTCTATTTCTGATACCCTCAGATACATATATATGTCTTATTTATGACTGGTTATATGTACTGGTTTTATGTTTTTTCCAACTTGGTGAGGGTAGCATGCAGTGGGTCTCTGCATGTGAGGGAGTGATTGTCGGGCACTACCAGGGCACACTGGTGACATCACTGCTGTGCAACCCAGCTAAGAAAAAGCATGTCATACTAGGGTGTGTCATAGGAGGGAAGATCAGCTAAAACTAATGGCCCATCACTTTTTTGGTAGATTTTAGTGTATATAAACAGAAAATAATTTCAGTTTCAATATTTTGCAACCTTTTGCAAGGTAAATTTTAGCGTGAAATTTATCGAAAATCTAACGTACAGCTGCATTAGTGCATTACAATTAAATAGTGAACATTGCTTTCTGACTTCATTCTTTAACAACCCAACTAACAATATTTTTTTCTGTTTCAGATTCTGATGCATTTATAAGTTGATAATATTTGCGATGGCTGCTTGTGTCAGGACGAGGAACCAAAAATCCAGCAATCTCAGTCACTATCATGGGTCTGGGAGAGAGCTCCTGAAGTCGGAGTTGCCTACATTGAGAGATGCTTTGAGATACGATGTTTTAATCAGGCAAATCAGTGAAAAGAACCAAAGAACTTACACAAACAAAGACATTGCCAGTGATATGACCAAAGCTGTCTTGGCACAGTACACTCTGGCTAATGCTCAGTTCAAGCCTCCAGTCATAACAAGTCAGAAGAAGATTAGTGAGAGACTGCTAGCCAGTTGGGAAAAGGCAAGAGATATCTCTCTTGGGAGAGGAAAACTTGCAGTTAAGGACAGCTTTGCCAAGCAAGTGCCCAATTGTTCTCTGTCCTAAGTTTGGATGCGATCGTGACTGTAAATCCGAGGCCCACATCTCCTGTATTTGCAAGCGTGAACTGAAGATTCCTGTGATGGAACTGGCATTTGTCAAAGCACAGAGAGAGAGAAGACTGGCAGTATAGGGGCTCTCATGATTTCTAGCCAAGATATTCCGGAGTCCAAGAGACAGGAGGCTGCCACAGAGAGACAGAAGAGGAGTAGAGTTGCCGAGGAAAAGAGACTTGAGAAGGCCCAGGGTGAGGTAAAAAAGGCCGATGATTGGAGTCAAGCTGATTCAGAGTTTAATGACTTCCCCATGGCTGATCCGAGTGCTGACCAGGAGAATGGTGACTTTGTCCCTAACCCAGAAAATAATGATCCCAAACCTTCCAGGCATAAGATTCGAAATAGGAAAGATATCCCGAGCATAGCTCTGGCCAGCATGCGACACCACACTGGTCTCAGAGAAACTGCAGAGATAGCAACAGCTGCCTGGATTGACGGTGGTTTGATAACACCTGATGATGTTCACCTGGTGATAGATCATAACAAAGTAAGGAGAGCTCAGGAGAAACTTGTCAGTAACCTAGAAGAGGAGATTGATAAGGGGATAAGAGAAAATGGAATCAATTGTTTGTTCTTTGATGGGAGAAGGAATGACAATGACACTAAAGTGTTCATGAAAGTTGGAGATTCTGACAAGTTGTTCCCTGCCATGGTGAAGGAGGAACACTACTCCTGCTGCAGTGAACCAGGAGGGAAGTATTTGTGGCATTTCACTCCAGAGAAAGATGACATCAGGAAACCAGCTGAGATAGTGGCAGGTAACATTGTGAACTGGCTCAGAGAGAGGAACGTAGACCAGACCCTGCAGGCCATTGGAGGGGACAGCACCAACACGAACACAGGGTGGCAAGGGGGGGTCATACAGTGGATAGAGCGGAAGATTGGGAGGAAGCTGGTCTGGATTGTTTGTGACCTCCACACCAACGAGTTGCCACTCAGACATCTGATCCAGGAGCTGGATGGCAAGACTCTTTCAAACAACAGATGGTCTGGTCCTCTTGGCAAGATGCTGGACGCTGCCACTGAGTTAGAAATAAATCCGAGCTTTGAAAAAATCACAGTTGGCCCTCCACTCGTTGAGCTTGCACATACTGTCATTGACGACCTGAGTACTGACCAGTACTATGGTTACATGATTTGCAGTGCCATCAAAACTGGGGTCATGCCTGATAGACTTGCTTACCTGCAGATAGGTCCAGTCTCACATTCTAGGTGGCTCACAACGGCTCTCAGGTTCTGCAGAATTTGGGTCGCTCATCATAAACTGAAAGGGAACCAGCTTCACAACCTGAGACTTATTGTCCAATTCATCGTGAGTGTCTACTTGCCAAATTGGTTCAACACCAAGGTCAAGTCATCGTTCTCCGAAGGTCCGAGGCATGTTCTCTTCCAGCTTGAGCTCCTGAGGAGTCAGCCAAGGAAGGTTGTTCAGATTGTGGAGCAGACTGTGAGGAGATCTTCCTGGTATGCTCATCCCGAGGCAGTTCTGCAGACAATGCTCTGCAGTAAGGATGAGGAGGAGAGAAGAGTGGCAGTCAAAAAGATCTTGGATATGAGACTTATGAGAGGATCTGGGCATGACGAATCAGTTGGTGACGATTCCTTCAGGGTCAGGAAGACTCCTGAAGTCAATCTAGGTGCCAAGACCCTCACTGATCTCATAGATCTGGATAACATCCAGGCTGGCAGTGAGCCCCCTCTTACCTGCAGCCTCACCAATGTTCAAGTCAGAGCTTTCCTGGACAACCCCATGCATGTCCCTGCCTGGCCCTCGCACACCCAGAGTATAGAGCGTTGTGTACAGACAAGTGACCGAGGCCAGCAGTCACGTGTACAGCCAGGAGAGGAGGGAAGGCTACATCCGAGCTCAGGTGGTCAGCAGGGAGGTGATGAGTAGAAACAGAAGCAAGAAAGACATGTTCTCTATGGTGTGCAGCAACACCGGGTCGTAGTAGTAAAACCGGTTTTTGTATTTGATGATTTTGTTTTCTAAAGGAATATTAAATTTAATAAATGTGTCAAGATCATTCGTTTCACTATTCTGGATCATTTTCATCCTAATAAATTAACCTGATACCTTTACTTTACTGTAAATAAGCTATTTAGTGGTGTTGGTAAAAGGGTGGGAATACTGAATTTTCATAAGATTTCAAGTTAAAATTTACCTAGCAAAAAATGAAAACTTTTCAAATCTGAAGATATCACATGATTTTGCACATAAAACTACATCATTAATACCATGGGCCGATTTTTCAAACTCAAAAAAAAAATCGCCTCCGTATGACACACCCTAATGTCATACTGCAACAGCTACTATCCCAAATGCTGCTTAACCAACCCCAGATCAGTTAAGCAGCCGCACCTGAATTGACAGGATGTGCCAGCGCGGGAGAGCCGAGCCAAGGATAACGGGGTTTTAGTTATCTGGATGGTGTACAGATCGCACGGGACTAATGACACTGGATGAACGATCGGACTAGGTGTAGGGCAAACGGCATGAACCGGGTTGTATCCCATACAAGAAAGTGCTCATCAGGGTGGTAAAAGGATAAACCCTCGGCCCTGAAGATCGAAAATAGTTATGGACACAAAATCTACCAACAAATCATTCCACACTGACTGGCGAAAGTTTTGTCTTTGTCAACAGGATAAGAAGGAAGGTAAAAGTCTGTTCTACCATCCAATTAAGAAAAACAGATCCTCCTTCTTCAAACATGACCACGTTGTTAGCAGTTCCAAAGAGAAGGTACTGAAAGATGACTGTCAGCTGTTCTCGAGACTATTCATCTCCAGTCAGAACAGACAGTATGACTTGCAAGAATTCTGTAAGCATGAGAACCAGTCTGCTCCTGCCTCCGTCAGTGACAATGGCAAGCTTCATATATGTCAGAAGTCACAGCTGGCTGAAATTCTTCAAGCACAAGTGAATGCTACAGAGAGAGAACCACATGGAGATGCTATCATCATAGTTGGCTCAACACTGATCAATGCCCTGCCTCCACGCACCTCAAAGACTTTTGATGCCTATGCCAGAGAAGACATCCTGCCCAAAGTGGAATTCTATGGTGCCAAATACAATAGGGTGGATGTAATGTTTGATGTGTACAAAAAGTCAAGTCTGAAGCCAGGTCGAAAAGAGGACAGGGGATCAGGAGAAGAGTTACAGGAACCAGTAAGACTCCCAAAAACTGGAGAAGCTTTCTACGAGATGACAAAAACAAGACAGAACTATTCCATTTTCTCGCGGAGAAAATGTGTGAAGCACAGACGACAAGCACGGTGGTTGTGACAAAGGGAGAAGATGCCATTACCAACACAGAGAAGTCCATAGAAGCTGTGGCTCCATGCTGTCATGAGGAAGCAGTCACACGAATATTTGTGCATGCTAGGGATGCAGCAATGGAAGGTAGCAAGTCCCTCATCATCAAGGCTAATGACACTTACGTGGTCGTCATAACAGTATCTGTACTGCCATCACTATAGGAGCTTGGTCTTGAAAACATGTGGATTGCCTTTGGCCAAGGAGCCAGTCATCGATGGATTCCAGTTCATGATGTAGTTTCTGCGATAGGGCCTAAGAAAGCTAGTGGGATCCTATACTTTCATGCTTTCACTGGATGTGACGTTGCGTCTGGCTTCCGTGGGAAAGGAAAGAAATCTGCATGGCAGACATGGAATGTCTGTGATGAAGTTTCAGACACATTCACCAAACTCAGCCAATGTCCAACAACAGTTGCTGATGTTGACCTGCAGAAGCTGGAAAGATTTGTTGTCCTCATGTACGACAGATCTAGTGCAGCCACTGGTGTAGATGAGGCAAGACTAAATCTCTTTTCCCGCAAGCAGAGACCATATGACTCCATTCCACCAACCCAGGAAGCCTTCAAGGAACATGCAAAGCGGGCTGCCTACCAGGCTGGTATCAGCTGGGGCCAGGCAACAATCTCCAATCCAGAAACCAGCAGTCCTGTCAACTGGGGATGGACGCAGAAGGGAGAGGCATGGCAGGTACGTTGGACGACTCTTACCCCGATTGCGACATGCTGTCAGGAGCTGACCAAATGTTCCTGTAAGAAAGACTGCAACCAGAGATGCAAATGCTTTCTCTCTGAACTTTCCTGCACAGCACTTTGCAGCTGCATATTTGAACAGCAGTAAATGCACAGAGATGTACTGTCAGGAGAAGTCACAGGAACCAGTGCTAATGGTGAATACTTTTTGCTTAGTAAGTTCTTTTTTGTTTTATTTTTTTACTAAAAGTGTTATTTTATGTGGATATAAATGTTACAATGGACTTAAAACTATAAAAAATCATCTGAGCATGCTTGAAAACAAACATATCGACACCAAGATCACTCAGATTGACCAACTACATCATTTTTATAAGAAAAAATTCAACTTTTGAAGGTCAATATGGCGGCCATCTTGAAAAATGGCCGCCATCTTGGATTTTCAAATGGCCAATCAGGCAGACTTGACTACTAACCATTAGAGAATTACCATGCCAAATCTGGTGCTTGTATCACCATTTGCATGATTCTCTTGAAAAATTGCATTTAGCTGCCCCACTATAAGGGTATTCCAGTGTTTTCTAGAAGTCATAAGATATTATTATCTATTTGTGAATCATACTTGAAAGGTAGAGAGAGAGAACATATTGTTGGATTAAGATATAAGACTGATATTAATGTAAATTTTGTGGAAGCTATCAGCACGTGTAAAACCATTTTTGTTCAATATACTTTTTATGTAAATGCCCTATTTTCCTATCTTGATTATGTTTATGTTACAGCATAAGGGAGACTGTGACATATGGGGGCCTTGGTCCGGGATTGTTCATTGTGGAATGTGGATTATGAATAGTGAGGCAGTGTAACAATACAAGTAAGTGGTTAGTGTTGTATCTACTGTGTTGTAAGGTAGATTTTACTTGTATTTTTGGTGTTGAACTAATCAGTGATAACAATGGGAAGTGTTGAACAATTTACAACAACTAGAGACGTGCATTATTTGTATCAGTGAACTAAGAAGGAATTATGTGACATAGCATCATTATATGAAATCTCTTAGAGATGTAATGCTAAAGGTGACATGCAGAGAGAATTAGTGGAAGAATTACTTTCTTTTGGAGTATTAAAAAGTGCAAATTATACCATGGAGAGTGGTGATGAAATAAGTCTGGGTACAAGAACAGGCATGAGTGAGAGCATTATTTTGGAAAAAATTAAATTGGAATTTGAGTTAAAGAAGATCCAGGCAGGGAGAGAGGCAGAGAGTGTGAGAGAGAGGACTCAGGCAGAGAAAGAGGTGAAACTTAGGCAATTGGAGTTAGAATGGCAGCAAATGTCTATGAGACATAGTAGCCAAGGAGCAGATGCTAGAATTAGTCATTTGCCAGAATTTATTGAGGAAGAAGCATAGAATTTCTTTATAGAGTTTGAGAAGGTGACTAAATTAAGAAATTGGAAAAGAGAGGATTGGGCTCTTCTGATCCAGACTCGTTTTAAAGGCAAAGCGAGAGAGGCATATGCTTGTTTAAGTTTGACGGAGTCTGTTGATTATGAGGCTGTGAAGGAGGCTGTTCTGAAAACTGTTGAGTTAGATTCAGAAGTGTATAGGAAGAGATTCAGAAGTATTAAGAAGTTACCTGAGCAAACCTACTTGGAACTGGGTAGAGAATGTGGAATGAAATTTGATAGGTGGTGTAAGTCTAAGGAGATTATATCTTTGGAGGTTTTGAAACAAATGGTTTTAGTGGAGCATTTTAAAGGTTTAGTACATCCTGTTATGAAATATGAGATAAATAAAGGTAAAATCAAGGATATAATGGAAGCTGCACGATTGGCAGATCGGTTGGCAGTGGCATATAAGATGTACAGAGAAGATATCTCACACAGACTAGGTGGAGGCAAGTACTTTAATAAACAATATCATCAAAATATCTCATCGGGTGCTAAGCAGCAAAACCAAGGTTCAGGTTATCAAAAGGGGCAAAATAATCAAATGTCTCATGGTAATATCAGGGCAATATCAGAATTATTTTGCTGGTTGGCAAGGGAAGCCACCAATGAAATGTCTTAACTTTGGTAAGGTTGGTCATGGTAAATATCAATGTAAGAATATTCAGAAGTCAGCTGGGTTAACTGTGTCTTTGGGAAAGCCTAGATATGTTCTCCAAGATGTGATAGATGTCAAACACCATAATATTAAACGGTCTGATGTGAATTTTGAACCGTTTATCACCGAGGGAAAAATAGCCCTGAAGGGAGGTCCTGAGAAGGAGAGTGTAGTGATTAGGGTTACAGGCGTTAACCTAAGTCTAGTCCTCAAGAGTGCACTAGAGTGGACGGCAGAATCATTCTCTGGTGAAGAGGTTAGGGTGGTAGCTTCCAAATTAGTATGGCAGACTGCTTGAAGATTTCTGTCTCATCAGCTTGCAAGTTTATCAGGAGCTTTGCAACTATTTTGACCCTTACGGCAAAAGATTACGTCCACTTTCCAGAATTAGGCAACATACAAAACCTTGTAGATGTCTGGTGTATTTGGCTGCATTGATGGGTCTCATATCTCTATTGGAATCCCTGGAGGGAACACAGCTGAACTACATCGATGTAGAATTGGGTGTAATTGATACATGGTTTTGATTTGTATACTGTAGTTTGTTCGAAGGTAGAGCAAGTGTAAGGGTAAATGGAAGCATTATTGGTTTGGTAAAAAAATTGTTTTAAATAATAGATTTTATTATCAAGGTATTTCTCAATAATTTTTTTGGCCTTTAACACATTTTATTTCCCCCAAACATTATTACAGTACAACTTGAAACAGTATTTCAATTATAACAAAATTAAGAAGGGATTACACTGGCATGACTAAAGAAAAATATATCACAGTACAGTACAGTACAGTTCAGTATAAGTAAAATTATATCATTCAAACAGTTTAGTATTTTCTTGAAATAATAAATGTACACAATTTTCAAGGCTTCGAAGTAGTTTGCAAGTGTCAGAGAAGTATATAAACAATTTTAGTTCCTTTAAATAAGAACAAGAAGCAAAACCAAATTTATCACAGTACCTGTACACTTGTACAGTATACAGTAATCATACTTAATTTGAAATTTCAAATACAGTAATAGTAATTATCATTCTTGAAAGATTTTAGAAGAACTGTACTGTACTGTACCTGTATTGAAATTGTAATTAAAGTACAAAAGAAATGTGAAATAAAATAGTGATTAACATTCCCAAATAAGTATGATTATATAATACACAGTATCACAGTATATTGTATATGAAATTCTAGCAAAAAGTATGTTGAATCTATTTGTTTCCACAAGAAGTAAAGTAAATAAAATCATAACAAATGTTTGAACATAAAAAATATGATTTCACATCTCCATTAAGTGTAAAAAACAGTGTTACGACCCTAGGCCTCTTAGGTTGTATCAAAATCACAAATTCAACTTCTCTTTGTATTATAGGTCAAGGAATAGATCCCACCAAAATCATCACCTCATTACTATGGGGGATATTGAAATTCACAGAGTAAATTTAATTACAGAATATATTAACAAACAAATAATAAAACAAATATATCAGTAATGTACAAAAATAAACAAATACAAATTAAATCTGATCAAATAAATGACTCAACCGAGTGACAAAATAATGAACATAAAAGTAAAGACTAAACACTTATTTAGTCTAGAAACTACCATGAACAACATGGTCTATCCACCACACGAAACCTCTTAAATAAGTAAGTTATTTTCCATGGAACTCTAAAAATATGATTAACAATCTCACATGTAATACTGTACTTGGTGTTCTAAAAGTCGAGCAACGTTTACACGTTATACCACTAGAAATATACTGTACAATAAGGAAACTCTCGGCCCAATACTAACGTCACGCGACTTGGGATGTAAACAAAGCGAGCAGAAATGACGTCACAAACGAAAGACGTTCACGTTGCGAATCCACAACCAACCACTGAACTCTCACTCGTAACATCTCCCCCCTTATTTTAAGAGTTTAAGAAGCTCTGAATAAACTTTTACTCAATAATATTATCACGACCCTTTATATGTTTCATTTACATATTATAGGGTTGAAGAGCTAATGACCTCCATAACAGTGGATTATGACCTGTATAAACTATCACTGGGTAAGGTGATCCACTTACATACACCTCAAACTTTTCCAGAGCTAACAAAAGGGCCAATGCTTCTTTTTCTATTGTGGCATATCCACGTTGATGCTTTTTCAGTTTGGCCGAGAAATAACAGTTCGGGTGCAATATTCCATCTTTTCCTTTTTGCATTAACACAGCACCAACTCCTGTGTCACACACATCCGATTGTATCACAAACTGTTTCTTAAAATCTAGGAAAAGCAATACAGGAGCCATCGCCAACAACCTACAAGCCATTTCGAATGCTGTCTGGCATTCATCAGTCCACACAAACTTTCTTTTTGGGCTGACCAAGCCTGTCAGGGGAGTGACCACCCTGGCAAAGTTTTGACAAAACTGCCTGTAGAATCCAGCCATCCCGAGAAATCTTCTGAGAGCCTTTGGATTGTGAGGTGCGGGTAGACTGAGAATATCGACAACCTTGGCATCAATTGGAGCAATCTTCCCTTGTCCAATGACATGATCAAGGAAGATTAAGCTGGCATGTCCGAATTCACTCTTGGGTAGGTTTACGGTGAAGTTGAACTCTGCTAGACGATTGAAGAGTTCCCGGAGTCGGCCAATGTGTTGTACCCATGTGTCACCGACGACGACCAGATCATCTAGATAGGCGTACACTCCAGGCAGGCCTGATGTCACTAAATGCATCGTTCGCTGAAATGTTGCTGGTGCTCCTTTGAGGCCAAAGGGCATAACTTTGTATTGCCACAGCCCCTCCGCAGTAACAAAAGCTGAAATCTGCTTTACTTCTTCCGAGAGTTTGATTTGGTAGTAGCCTTTGAGAAGATCCAGCTTGGTGACAAATGATGCGTGACCCACACCATCGATGATGTCATCGATGCTCGGCAATGGAGATGCATCAACACGTGTCACCAGGTTGACACATGCGGACTCTTCCATCGGGTTTAGGCACCAGCACACAGGGTGACACCCATGCACTACTGCCCCTCTCCACTAGGTCATGTTCCAGCAGATACTCCACCTCCTGCCTCAGCTTCTCCCTCTTATCAGGGCTCATTCGGTAGGGTGCTTGCTTGATGGGAGATGTGCCAGGCAGCAGTACCAGGTCGTGCTCCAGCAGAGAGCGCTGGGGTGGCACATCGTCGAAGAGTGGCTTGAACTCCTGCAGCAGTTGCACCACATCCTGAGACTGTTGTTGTGAAAGATGGGATACTTTAGAGGTAGGGTCACACAATATACTGGAATTACAGATTTTTATGTGGATATCCACTTGGAAATCAGTGTCTGGGACCACCTCCTCTCCCCCTGTTACCGAACAAACAACTTCACTCCAACCAAAATACGATTTCAACCTGTTGATATGAGTCAAACTCTCCAAATTTCTCTTGCCTGGAGTCGCTATGACACAGTTGAGGTCATTTAATTTCTTAACTATAGTGAATGGACCCTCATATTTAACTTGAAAGGGGATTTCTACACAGGGGTATAAGTGCTAAGATCCTATCTCCATGTTTAAATTCTCTAGCTTGACAATGCTCATCATAGTGTTTGTTTTTTTTCATTTTCTCCTGTACTTCTGACAGATTTTCACGAGCAATCTCACCTCCTCTCTTCAGTTTCTCTTTAAACTTCTCTCCATGAACTGACAAAAGGACTTTTGTCTGATTACTTATCCAACTTTCCTTCAACACAGTCATAGGATCTCTTACAGTATGACCAAAAATCATTTCAAAGGAACTGAATCCTAGGGAATCTTGGGGATTCTCTCTTATGGCAAACAACATAAGGGGCACTCCTTCATCCCAATCCTTATCAGACTCCATACAGTATTTCGTAAGCATAGACTTAAAAGTTTGGTGGAACTTCTCTAGGGCACCTTGGGTTTGAGGGCGGTACGCAGAAGCTAAGTATTGCTTAATACCCAATTCATTCATCACATGCTGGAAAAGGAAAGACGTGAAGCTAGTAACCTGATCCGACTGTACAACTCTAAGAATGCCATATTTAGTGAAGAAGTTAATCAGAGCCTTTACCACACTCTTTGCTTTGATGTTTCGCAACGGTATAGCCTCTGGGTACCTGGTGGTAGTACACATGATTGTTAACAAATATTGGTGGCCACATCGAGTTTTTGGGAGAGGGCCTACACAATCAAATTATAACCCTGCTAAATGGCTCATCTACCACAGGAATGGGTTTTAGGGGAGCAGGTTTTATGACCTGATTCTGTTTACCAGCCATCTGACATTCATGACAAGTTCTACAGTATCTGGCAACATGACCTTTCATTCCTGGCCAGTAAAAATGCAACAAAATTTTTTTGTATGTTTTCCTAACTCCTAAATGTCCTCCCAAAAAGTCGTGTGCTAATTTCAAGATTTCTCCCCTGTGACATCTGGGAGTCACAACCTGATGCACAACATTCCACTCATCAGCAGGATCAGATACAGATCTGAACTTCCTCATAAGTAACCCTGAATCCATGTAGCAACAAACAGGCAAACGAGCCGCTTCTTTCACATCCACAGCCTTCCTATATAGTTCAGCTAATTCGGAGTCACTCTGCTGATCATCTATCAGTTTTTCCCCAGTGACAGGCATTTTCTGAATTGTAATGTTGTCACCAGAAGAGAGATCAGCTTCAGATTTTGGGGAATGAATGTTAACTGAATCTTTAGCTTCACTCACATCTCTCCCACCAATGTACTATCAAATGAATCATCCTGGCTGTCAAACAGATTCTCAATACCTAAATCATTTTTATCATTGCCAGGTGCACTACTATCAGCAATACAAAGCTCGGGGTCAACTGAAGGAAGAGTCTGGCTCCTTGTAACTGCATATAAAGGAAATAGATCGGGGTATTCTTCTTCAATTAAACCAGTATTATTCTCCACTGTAGGAGTCGAAGATACCACAGGATCTGGCACCACGCTGGCTCCTGCAATATCATTACCCAGCAAAAAAGTAACCCGTCACAGGAAGAGAATCTTGAACACCAATAGTCTCCCAACCAGTCACAAGTGGAGTTCTCAAAAACACCCTACACAAAGGAACAGTGATCACTCCACCGACACCCTTAAGTACCAATTGCTCTCCAGTATAGGACTCTTCCACGCAGGGAACAGATCTTTTCAACAGAACACTGTGAGAAGCACCAGTGTCACGCAAAATCTTTGCAGGGTACTGATCACCTGATTCTTCAACTGCAACTGAACCATTAAACATGAAAGGTTCCTTTGGACGATTTCTCACTAAAGTTTTGTTGAACCTCTCCAGAGGTCAGAATGAGAGCACTGGCTCTTCCTTTTTTGCTTCCAATTTAGGGCAATTTGCAATCACATGACCTGGTTTCTTACATTAAAACAGACAAATGTTTTAGTCTTGGCATAGGTCTTCGAAAGCTCACCTGAGTTTCCACGAAAATTTACTTTACTAGAAGAAGTAGTACCACCCTTTCCCTTGGTTACAAAACCCTTTCCACCTGAATGATTTTGAGATTTAACAGGATGCATTTTGTGAGTAAGGGCATAACTATCAGCTAAAGCAGCAGCTTTATGAACATTACTAATGTCTCTCTCTCCTAACTACAATTGTATGTATATCTCTTGGAGTGGCTGTTTTGAACTGTTCTAAAGTCATCAACTGAACAAGTTCCTCAAGAGTTTCTACCTTGCTAGACTTTTTCCACCTTCCACACATTTTACTCAATGAATAAACAAATTCTATATACGACTGTACATCAATCCTTCTAATAGTCCTAAATTTCACTCTATGTTTTAGGAATGAGTTCATACGCCTTAAGAATTTCTTCTTTCACTAACTTATAACTACGACAAACTTCACTTGACAAAGACAGAAATGCTGAACGAGCTGATCCAGTTTGAATCATAATAATCCACGACTCTTCAGGCCACTGAAAAGACTTTGCAATTTTCTCAAACTGCATGAAAAACTCTTCTGAACCATCCTCGTCAAAAGCAGGCATAAGTCTTAAATGTTTTGTCACATCAAACAATTTTGTCTCAGATTCTAAAGACAATGTCTGTAATTCTCGTCTTCTACTACTAACCTGTGGTAATGCTAATTCATTCTGCCTTTCACGCTCTCTTTCCCTTTCTTCTCTTTCCTTCAAAGCCAACACATGTTCCATTTCTAGCTTTCTGATCTCTACAGCTTCCAGGGGTCAAATGAACGCAAAGTCAGTGCCCCCTTCCGTAGCACCTCTTCATTCACAAGTTCAGTTAGTACTGCATTTTGAATTTCAGACTTCCTTTGACAATGTTGATACTCAATTTCATATGTAACAGCAAGTCTCATCCAATCATACTTTCGTAGAACACAGTCTTTCAACATTTTCAAGGATGGATTCTTAACAAACTCCTCAACATCAAAAGTAGCCATGATTAATCAATAAAGAACATCTATATCTAAATATTCCCAACAGTTAATGAGTAATAAAGGGATCAATCCTGGCAAGGTCGCCAATTTCGTAACGACCCTAGGCCTTTTAGGGTGTAACAAAATCACAAATTCAACTTCTCTTTCTATTATAAGTCAAGGAATAGATCCCACCAAAATCGTCACCTCATTACTATGGGGGATATTGAAATTCACGGAGTAAATTTAATTACAGAATATATTAACAAACAAACAATAAAACAAATATATCAGTTATGTACAAAAATAAACAAATACAAATTAAATCTGATCAAATAAATGATTCAACCGAGTGACAAAATAATGAACATAAAAGTAAAGACTAAACACTTATTTAGTCTAGAAACTACCATGAACAACGTGGTCTATCCACCACACAAAACCTCTTAAATAATTAAGTTATTTTCTGTGGAACTCTCAAAATATGAGTAACAACAATCTCACATGTAATACTGTACTTGGTGTTCTAAAAGTCGAGCAAGGTTTACACGTTATACCACTAGAAATATACTGTACAATAAGGAAGGAGATACTTAACTTATCACTGCAGGTGTCATGCGACAAATCTTGAGGTGCGATAAACCTTCCGGGCTCAGCAATTACTGATGTTCATTATCGACATCTAAGATGTATGATTGATTTGTGGTTGATTTGTGAGAGCTGAAAATATTAATAAATATGGTAACGGAAGGTTTTGAATGAATTTCCCATTATATCTTGGGCAAACTGATGACAGTATAAGGATGATATGAAACATACTCACTACCAAAGACAATGAAAGCACAAAGTGGGGAGTGCTTTGAAGTCGATGGAAATTGTGGGGTAAGAACACAAAAAATGAACCAATCAAACCCAAGGAATCCTGACCTAACCTGCCCTAACCTAACAGTACAAAATAATTAAATTTAATACCCAAAACTAAGCATTTACCCCGGAAGGTTTTGCGCACGGAAGGTTTGTCGCACGACACCGGCCCAATACAAACGTCACGCGGCTTGGGATGTAAATAAAGCGAGCTGAAATGACGTCACAAACAAAAGACGTTCACGTTGCGAATCCACAACCAACCATTGAACTCTCACTCGTAACAACAGTAAACAGAGAACAATTTTTAAATTAAAATTCTCCTTTCATCGCCATCTACACTTAAATGATGATAATAGTCTCCTCTGAAGACAATATTACCCTTAGACCTCTTCAAAACAGCCTCGATACAAGGACACGGTCAGTGTTGGTCTGCTTATTTTATTTTTTCTCCAGCACCATAACATTTAATTTACTCTATCTTCTTCATCATCATAACCCACACACACTTCCTCCGGACCTGAAGGAAATATAAATTAATGATAAATGGAGATTGAGGTAGTGTGGACGGCTGGACTCCCTGGAGGAGGAGGAGGAGGAGGGGGTGCTGAATACCAGACGTGGTGCAGCGTAACGAGCCGGGATTATACCGGGAAGTGGGACCATGACTTGTGGGATAGTGTGGGGTTGGGCGGGATGGAAACGGTAGGCAGTGATGGATATTAGGGATGGGGAGGGGGTGTAAGTGTAACAGGACAGAAGAATGGCGTGATGAAGAACCCGTCGTATCATCCTGTTGTAATCCATATCTCAGTTGAGCATCAGCCGTAAAACAACACCACACGAATGTGAATAAAAAAATCGTAAAGCAATAAACATTACCAGTGTCAAAACAGGATATACGCAGCATAACTTTTCTTATACATTCACGTATTTATGTCATGCAAAGCCTTGTTCAAGTAATCAAATGCAAAAAGAAAATTAACTACCATTGTGTTGTTACTAAATTAATCACTATACATTTTTTCAGTCAGAATCAGGTTGTGAGTTTGTAACACCTTATTGTATATGTTTATTGATTTATTAAGGCCACTCGGTCCTTCATGTCACCCTCTTCGGGCACCAACCTCAATCAGCGTCCAGTAATAGTGTTCGAACCTCACACCCTCTCTCATTACATCCTCACTTGCCCTATGACCTCCTCCTATAGGTCCCCAGCCGTTACCAAAACCTCTTCCCTCCCAGACCAGATATCCCTCCTCCTAGTCACAGGCCTGGCATTTGACATTATTAGGGACCTGCCACTCTTTGCCATAAACAGATAAAATGTACCGGGAACTTTCCCCCCACACACTCATCATTCTCTCACTTTATGTAACTTGACAAAACCTATGACCCTTCAGGCTTTTACGCCCTTAATGTACGAGTCATAAAGGCAAGTATGAACTTTTCATACTTCCCTGTTGGGCGCTGTAAACGCTTCTGCGCTTCACCTTGCACAGGATGTAAGGGGGTGCCCAATAAACTAGCCCCCTCGGGGGCAAATCTGAAAAATCTGATAGTGTTCGAACATAACTCAAATTTAAGTATATCATAAATTCAGCGAGACTAATCTTATTTAGGTTATGTTAAATTTAGTTCAGTGTTTTAATATACTGTTGGTTAAACTTCATAAACTGTCTTACTGTGAAAACTATTCAAGCAGAATTAGCATAAGAGAACTATTCTAATCGTTAGGTTATATTAGATAAGATTAGTTAGGTTAGCTAAGTCAACAATGTTTTGTTTTAGATAATTCGTGACGTAACTCTTCAGCTTTAATGGCCTCCGTCAATTTTATTCTTTTAAAGCCAGAGAACCACCACCAGGAGTGACACTGGATAAATCGAGTACCACTGATGGAAACCCATTACCCCTGTGTCAGCATCGTCTCTGGACATAAGTTAGAACATCACACACTGGCTGACATACATAAGAGAAATCTTCCCAGACTCTCAAACACAGACGCACTTGTAAGGTGGGTGACGCATTTCATAGGTCTAATTTCATAACTGTTTATATGTACCCTGTCCAAGGCACAGCAGTTACGCGCCTCAGTACGTTGATATTTCTTTGGGTCTGGCTGAGCACGCGTCTAGCATAACCAGAAGTCTTGCAGGATACGTGGTGTGAGTGTCACCTGTGTTCAGTCTGCAAAAAAACAATGTGCAAAAGTCTACAATAGAGAGACATATCATTGCTATCATGTGTGTGCATACTCTTATCTAACTCCATCATATTTATAGAATAATCTGTTCAGCGAGGTATACATGGACATAATCTATCTGGGCACGTTCATCCATCCTTCAAGCAAGCTGAAGGCTACCACTTCGTGCATAGAAGCTGACCGGCAAAATACACTTTTCTACTTAAGATCATGTATGCAGGTTTCACTCCGTGTTACGGTTACGCATCCTGATTCTCTGAGCAATATGAGTGTTCCTCAGAACACAGCTCTACCTGTGTAAAGTCCTTTATTAAAGGGTCAATGTTGTGTATATCATTGTTCTCCCGTTTGTCGTAAACGTAAATGAGTTCCCCAAAGTTAGCAAGAACATTCAAAGACATTAAAGAACTTACTTTTAAAAAAATCACAGTACCAGAATTATCGCAAGTTAACCGTTATCCATAATAACTTTTATTGTAAAAACATTAAATATTTATTTACTTCCAGAAAATAAAAAAATTAGTCGGCTACCATTCACACATAAACTGATGAAGTACAATTTAATTAGAGATAACAAAGTTTTGGTACGTGTGCGCTGTGTTCTCGGTCATTATTGACACAACAAAATATTGAAGCGTCAGTTGTCGCAGTGGGTGGCTCATGTTCACCCTTGTTTACTTATAAGAAAATCATTACGTCGACAAGTTTGTCCGGTTCATGGGCTCCCGTGTTCTCGTAACATGTTTCTTCAAGGCTCAGAACATTTATCATGTCGATCACGTTCGCACGAGGCTTTACGAGAGGAGAAAACAGTATGGTGGATCAAAATATACTGGAGACACTAAGGGCCAGCGGACATAAGACCAGGGCCGCCAGTACACTTATATGGTGACACACAGGTGGGTATTATCTCGCTGTTTTGGCAGTAACCACCCGAAAATGACTGGGCAATTTTTCAAGAGTCATTTAAATACAAGTAATAGATGCAATTGTTTTATGAATATTAATGGCTTTCCCTTGCGAATGCGACCCTTAAGCGAATGAACTTCTCAAGTAATACTTGTAAGTCTTGAACAAGCGACTTGGAGTGAGAGCTGAGAGAAGTGTAATTTATATGGTGGTCGATGACACAGTCTGTACAGGAACACGGGTGTCTCAGGATAAGCTATTCTATGTTCAGTTTTGATTTAAATCTAAATTGTCCTTTAAGATGTAAATACGTTTTTTAGGATGTTTAATTTTCTCATTTCAATTTAGAACAATGTCACCTGCATATTACTTCAGAGTACAGACTTCATGTTAGCCTTGGTTGTAAATTCTTGGCGATATTGCGAGTGTGGGAGGCAATGCGGCCACCCAGGTGCAGTCTACACACAGGTAATAACTGGAGTCATTAACCCAAATGCAAGTACACCCACCTGAAATCATTTCGGGATGACACGTAAACTGCCAGTCACCCAGTTACCACCACACCACTGTACCGATCTGGACCACCAGCACATCACTGTACCGATCAGGACCACCAGCACATCACTGTACCGGTCAGGGACACATACACACCATTGTGTCGGTCAGGACCATCAGCACATCACTGTACCGGTCAGGACTACAAACACCAATGTACCAGTCAGGACCATCAACACACCACTGTACCAGTCAGGACCACAAACCCACCACTATACCCGTCAGGACCACTAGCCCACCACTATACCAGTCAGAGCCACTAACCCACCACTGTACCAATCAGGACCACAAGCACCATTCTACCAGTCAGGAACATCAGTCCACCAATGTAACAAATCAAGACAACGAACCCATTACTGTACCAGTCAAGGCCATTAACCCACCACTCACCAGTCAGGACCAACAGCCCACCAATGTACCAGTCAGAACCATTAAGCCACCACTATAACAGTCAGGACCACTAATCCATCACTGTCCAATCAAGATCAGCAGCCCACCAATGTACCAGTCAGGACCACTAACCCACCATTGTACCAGTCAGGACCACTAACTCAATACTGTACCAGTTAGGACCACTAATCCACCACAGTATTAGTCAGGAGCACTAACCCACCACTGTACCAGTTAGGACCACTAGCCCACCACTGTACCAGTTAGGACCACTAACCCACCACTGTACCAGTCAGGACCACCAACCACCAGTGTACCCGTTACGACCACTAGCCCACTACTGTACCTGTCAGGACCACTAAGCCATTACTGTACGAGTCAGGACCACTAACCCACCACTTTACCAGACAATGCCACTGACTCACCACTCTACCAGTTAGGACCACAAACCAATTACTATCCTAGTCATAACTATATCAGTCACGACTATTAACCTACCAAAGTAGCAGTCAGGTTAACAGTCCACTCTCGAAGTTTTACGTATAAGATCCTGTAGAGAAAGTTTGTTTCCTAGGCTAGTCTCATGAGATACTGGGGCTACTCCCAGAACCTTGTGGTCGTAATGTTGATGATCTATCTTTATTATCTTCTACCGACATAAGAACGATAAGTGGCGAACCTGATGAATCGTCAACCTGAAAACGTTGAACCATTGCAACAACTTTGTCTATTAAGATTTTATATCTCAAAAGACGTAGCAATAATGATATCTCTATCATCTGAGACTGTTAAAACTCTTCACAGTAGATTATATCTTGGAGAAACATTTTATGAGTTCTTTAACCTATCTGCACCGATAATCTGTTGGTGCCTAAAGAGCTTATTTCAAAGCACAACCTTCAGTGTCTCATCTCAACGATGAGCGAAAAGTACATTGTATGTAAGAAATCATTTCTGCTTTACGAGGGAAAGGTTAGAGTAAACCATGTGGTACACTAATCATGAACTGTGGCAGTATTTATAAACTGTTTACTATAACAACATCCTTCTTAGTGATGGATACACAGCTGATGTAGGTAACCGCTAGAAACTAGATAGAATGACAGCAACATATTTATAATAGGGTAATATTTCGGCAATATATCAGACCTAAAGGAACAAATACTAGCATTGAATATCAAACATTGAATATATTAACTGATGGAATTGACTACATTTAACAATACATAGCAACAACGCAAAGACTAACAGGAGCTTAAGAACCTAATGGCAAATATGAGTACACAAAGATCAGCCAAATATATTACATACCAACAAGCTCACCTCATGCCAGATAAAAAACAAAGTGAAGCAATAGAAGAGCCGAGGGTGCTCAAGACTGACTGGACTATGTATGTGAGGAGCGACTCTGCAGTGACCCGTGTCTTGTCGTTGGGGCATATGGGAAGGATTGTGAAGCTTGACTAATTTACAAGATGATCGCATGCCTGGCTATAATCTTTGATTGCTGAATATGGTGATACAACAGTTGGCTTGTCCTAAACGAGCGACCCTGGTGTTCGGAAATTCTAGCCCTCAGAGTTCTAGCTATTTGGCATTGTCCTTATTTAGGGTAGCAGACTTCCTTATACAAACAATATCTCACGAGTCGGCAATCAAACCCTGGGGCCTCTGCGTGTGAACAGGGATCGCTACCCCCATGCCACAATGACAACAAAAGCAATCCTGGGCTTTGTTTTATTTCACAAAAAGACTGTTCATTCGTATTTGTTAAGCAATGGAGGTTTGCGATGCTTAACAAAGACAAATGAACAGGCTTTGTGTGATATAAAACAAAGCCTAGGATTGCTTTTTTTGTCCTTGTGGCTTAGTTCAGTTTAACAAATTTATTGACAAAGCTTGGAGTACAGTCTGCCTATTCTGAGTAGTTCAGTCAGGTCTTGACACTGAGGGTGGTATCACTTCTCACTGCCACGGAGGACAGAGGTTCATACACAAAGAAATACATCATATTCATTAACAGTATATATATATATATATATATATATATATATATAAATATATATATATATATATAAAAATATATATATATATATTTATAAATATATATATATAAATATATACATTTATATAAATATATACATATATATATATATATATATATATATATATATATATATAAATGTATATATATATATATATATATATATATATATATATATTTATATATATATATTTATATATATATATATTTATATATATATATATATATAAATATATATATATTTATATATATATATATATATATATATATATATATATATATATATATATATATATATATATATATATATATATATATACATACTGGGTTTTTTTTGAGATCCCCACATGACACTTGCTATCCATGCCAAGATTGGCCCCTGCTGCTCATTCGTTAGGCCACGGTAGTACGCCACCCTCTGGGAGGCTCCACATTGTTTCACTGTTCAGTCCTCAAAACTTCTTCTTCCATCAATAGTTCATTAACGGTGTATGTAATTTCCATTACAACGGTACAGCAAAGTATATTTTCTTAGCATTAGACTGTTATTATTTTAGTGTCTAATTATCACTACATATAACACCACCCATCATCACTACATATAACATCATCCTTCATCACTACATATAACACCATCCATCATCACTACATATAACACCACCCATCATCACTACATATAACAACATCCATCATTACTACATATAACATCATCCATCATCACTACATATACCACCAATCATCATCACTACGTATAACACCATCCATCATCACCATATACAACATCATCTATCATCACTACATATAACACCATCCATCATCACTACATATAACACCATCCATCATCACTACATTTAACACCACCCATCATCACTACATATAACAACTTCCATCATCACTACAGATCGGTAAAGTAGATTCCGAGATTCTCGTGCGGACACACAAACACACATACTTCTTTGTTTTATATAAATATATATATACGTGGATAAGATAAATCTTGATAAAATCACACAGGAAAATGGAAACAACGTTGTTTCCATTTTCCCGTGTGATTTTATCAAGATATATATATATATATATATATATATATATATATATATATATATATATATATATATATATATATATATATATATATATATATATATATATATAAAATCAACACCTCACCCCGCCAGGACTGCTTTTAGTGTCCTAGTGGCCCAGAGGTAGCGTTCCCCGGTCACTATTATAAGATCGTGGGTTCGAATCCTGGCGGGGTGAGGTGATGATTATATGTAGAAGTCCGCATGCTTTATTGGGCTAATGAAATATATATGGATCCTCGTGTTTCGAATCCGGATTTGGTAAAGCGTTGCTCTGATCACCTAAGAGGCACGGGTGGTCCCCATTTGAGGTTCACTGCGCCATAAGCTCGTTGAACAGGCTTTGAGTGAAATATAACAGAGTCTAGGACTGGTTTTAGTGTCCAGGTGGCCCAGAGGTAGCGTTCCCCTGTCACTATTATAAGATCGTGGGTTCGAATCCTGGCGGGATGAGGTGTTGATTACATGTAGAAGTCCGCGTGCTTTATTGGACTAATGAAATATATATATATATATATATATATATATATATATATATATATATATATATATATATATATATATATAGATCAGATTCATGTGGGTAATGTCACTGTTCACTGCCATGCAGGACAGAGGCTCGTAGACAAAGAAATGCATCATATTCATTAGCAGTATATATAGGTCAGAGTCATGTGGGTGATGTCACTGTTCGCTGCCATGGAAGACAGTGGTTCATATACATTGGACTGCATATTCTAAGCAAGAATGTCCCAAGCTCCCCCTATTCAATATAGTAATTACAAAGTTCTTGATACAATAAGCCAGGTGGCCTGAAGTCTTTGACAGTGTCACATTCAATACAGTAATATAGTGTTCAAGTGTATGCTTTAAAGGTTTATCACAAAGTTTACATGCTGAGTGTTCCGGTATGGGTACAGCGTTACTAACTTTCCAGATGTGTCTGTATCCTAGTCTAATTCTGGCCACGACAACATCACATTGTCTGTTTCTGTCCTTATGCTGGCCATACCGGCACCTCTCGTCACAAAATTTGTCATATTTACTAGTGCTACAACTGCCAGGTCTCTCTGCATTTCTCAGTTCTTCTAGATCAGAGTTCATGAATCTGACTTGAATGTTTTTAAGTACTGCATTGTACAGGCCAAGGTCACGGTCAACATTTTCTTTCTTACATGCCTCATTGGCTAGTTTATCAGCATGGTCATGATACCTAATTCCAACATGGGACGGAATCCACACAAATTCGATACGAGAGTTGTTCTCATTGGCAGTTATCACATTTCTTTTAATATCACATACAACTTTAGACATAGAACCTGACGGGCTGTTCATAGATTTCAAAGCACTTTCAGAGTCACAGAATATCACCCCACCTCCATTTTCTTTAAGGTAGTCTGTGGCTAAGTAGATTCCAGTTAGTTCAGTTTGTTTTGTGCTGGCCCACTTGTTCAGCCTTTGCTTGTTTGACACTATCATCTCTTTTTCTTTATATATTACAATTGCACAGCCTGTTCTACCTGTGTTTGTCTACACAGAACCATCAGTAAACGCATAACATTCACTTGATTTAATACTCTCTATATGTCTGTTAATAGTTTCTAGTGTGACACATCTCATCATATCGGTGTTTAACATTTGCTTACTACCAACAGGAGTGTAATTAATAGGAACTGGTATATCCAGCCAAGGAGGAATGGCATTAATGGGTTCGTCTGGGGTGATTGGGACATTCAGTTTCAAGAGATCTGCAACACTTTTATGAAGCCACGCCCCAAAGAGAGTCTTTTGTGGAAGGTTAGCGAGATAATCGGGATTACTTAGATGGAACATCAACTCAGTTTGAGCTGTAGTTTGGGGACCATTGTTCAATTTTTAATTTCAATAGCTTATTCCTTGATAGAGGAAGCGGGATCCTAGTGCTGTCACTCGGTACCCCTGTACAATAACACCAGAAGCAGCTGGCAAGTGTGACAAGTATATACAGTACTAGCCGAATTACCCACGCCTTGCTGCGGGAGCCAAATTGTCAACAATTTCGGGCCAACGTGGATTACATGTCATAGTGATAAAGTAATCTGCTCTTCCGTAGTGTCTCACAAAGGCCATCGCATCTGACCTTTTCTCATGAAGGTATCGAGGACCACCAGTATAGGTCGCTGGAAGCACAATGCGACGACCAACTTGATTTGGATCTCCATCAGCAGCAAGCAGACTATCACGTAAATCTGAGTTATTTTCAGCACGGAGACTTTGCTGTTCTCTTCTCAAAAACTTTAATCTTTCAGTTTCTATTTTGCAGGATGCATCCACCAAGAATTGCTGGAAGAGTCGCCTTCCAAGCACATAATATGGAGAGAGTAAAACTGCAACTGTGTGACTTTCCGACCATTTCTCCCTTACAAATATATGTGGTAGCCGTCTGTTCCATATGGAAAAAAACAATGGATACATCAAAGGATCATAGGATCGATGTAGATATGAAATTCTCCTCAATCCACCTTGTTTCAACTGAAGAACAATATCTCTATTTTCTGTAGGCTCATTTCACATAAAAATTGCAACTTCAGCCCCTGTTGGTGCATTAAAACGCCGAGCATGTTCTCCCTGGGCACGCTTATTTTCCCAAATTACAATTTTCTTGTCATTTATGTTTCCTTGCCGTACTTGCTCTAGCGCAGTCTTTAGCTCCCTCACATAATGATTATTTTCATTTAACCAGGCTGTAATTCTCTCCAATATATCAGCATTCAAGTTATGATGCTCTCCTCTTGCTCTCAGTTGATCTTCCAAAGTGTCCACAAAGTAAACTTGAATGTATCTTGCTCTTCTATCTTCAGGAGGCATCAGTGACCCAAGTTGATGGTAAATTTGACCTTGGATTCTTACCTTGGACAGATGCATCTTTGTGACCAAAGCTGGTCATGGCAAACGGAGAGTTGTACTCCGTGAGTCTTGACAAAAAGTGTTTGCTGAATTGACTTTCCCCAGTGAACAGTTCTTCAAATAACTAAGGCAGGGGTGGAAATTGATCCAGTGTAACCTTTCCATTTCCACAGCAAATTTCTAAGCGCCACACTGACAAAGTTTGGTCATTTCTCCAATTGCAGCCTTGTTACATGGGTCATTTTTGTCATACAGTAATGCAGATCGTTTAGTATTTTGAATCTTACGTTGTCTTAAATTTTGATATCTGTTTCTATCAGCAATCAAACGCTGTTGTCTCTCTTCTTCAGACTCATTTCTTCTTGCAACTATATGGCGAAATCTATCTTGCTCCTGTCTTTCTTGATGCTCACCCAAGGTTTCATTTTGCCGAGACTCTGTTTGCCTCTGTCTTTGCCTAGAAAGTCGTTCTTCCCTTGCATCACAGCTTTCAGATTGACGAGGAAGCCTCATCCTTTGTGCATGTGGAGTATTTGCATAACTGGACTTTCTTTTCCGTGGCATAATGGATGTCTGAAAAAAAAAAAAATGAAAATGTTAAAAAAGTAGAGGCATTAACTAATAATTTTTCTTGCCATAATTCTAGTGATGTTTTGTCATAGATAAAATGTCTAAATTTGCCAAATTTTTCTATAAAAGAGAGGTAATTTTTGTTGTTGTTTTACGTTTAATTAATAGAAAAAGCCCGGGATAATAGAGGTTCCAATACTCAAGTTATGGGCTTCCAAAATTTTCAATATAGGGGGGTTTAGCCCCCATTAGCGTGACTTAATATTATTGAAATTTGCTGATATTTTGTGAATAGGCATCATTTCTGGTCATTTACCTATGGTTTAAATTTCATTTAAATCGAAGGGAAATTTTTTTCAGTGGGGCGTTTGTGCCCCCCGGGGATCCCCTTTGATCAAAATGAAATGAAATGTATATTATGTATGTGCTCCATTTATGTAGCTAGCAGCGTGTGGCAATGTTATTACCATATCCCACATGCCTAATTAATGTGCCTGGCGACGTATGGAAGCTGCTAATGTATCACTTGCCATACGTCGTCTATAGCAGTTGACCAGCAGGAGCCTAGCCGGGGAGAGTGCTGCTCCCCTTTGTGTACATACTCTTATCCAGTAAACCGAACCTACAAAACTATACAGGTGTTTGTGTTCTCTCCTGTATATAGAACTTATTATTCAGAACCTAACATGGCGCAGTGAACCGATTTTACTGGATAATTACGAGTGATAGTGCAAAGTCTGTGGAAAGCCGGCTTATGGACCCCCCGCCTTGGGTCAACTCCCGACCGCCACCCCTCCTCGAAGAATTTAGCAACTTTGAGCAGTGTCAGTGACAGTGATTTTCTGTGAAGTGTTTAGTGCATTGTGTGTTTCGTGCCATTCATGTGTGACCTTGTTCTAAAGGATTCCCAAGGTATACGGCATGTTCTGGGCATTTGTGGGGAGTAGAGTTCAGTGCACCCTCCTCTGACCGCGTCCAGAGGGCAACTGGCGACTGACTGAGTCGCCGCCTCTCCCTCCACCCCCTCACAGCGTCGTCTCCACACCCCTTCACAGCTCGAGGAGACCGCTCCCACCGCCCGGGACACACACACATACACGTACTAACACTCCCTGACCGCGCAGCTTCTTTATATATATTTTATATATATAACCTACTTATCTGTGTATTTAATTAATTTTTTGTCTGAAATCTTGTTGATACGACGGGCTGACCGGTCAACACTGATTTAAGACATAGTACACAGATGAAGTAGTTATGTCTCATGCCTTACGTAGCCGTGGACCCAGCGTCTGGATGAGTCAGGCGGATGATAGCCCCGCAGAGATGGATGACCAGGCCGGCCACGACGCTCCAGCCCCCACAACATCGCGCAGTCCCTCACCTCAATATTCAGCGTTGTCTCCAGAGATAATTGCTTTACTGAAGTTTATGAGAGATGAGAAACGCGAGGATGAAGCTCACAGACGTTTGGCGGATGAGCACAGAAGGCAAGCAGAGGCAGAACGAGACCACCAACGGAGATTGGAAGACAGTGAACGGTTTGAAGCCTTGATATCTCGCCTCACTGTTAACCAAGCCCCTGGCCCTAACACTGCCTCGGTACTGACTGGTTCAGATACCTCATCCATGCTTCCTTCACACCCCACAGCCCCACCTAAAGCAGCAGCTCAAACACCGCCCATCTTGAAGCCTGATGTGAATTTCCAGACTTTTCGTGAATGGCGGCGACGGTGGACTGATTATTCTACAATGGTGGATCTCCAGAGTTTGTCACAGCCTAAACAACTCATCCAGCTGCGTATGTGCCTGTCCTTGGAAATTCAGCGTGTCTTGGAACATACGTTGCAGGTACCCCCAACCTCTTCGCTGTCTGTAGAGGAGGTACTGGACGTTCTACAACGGCACATCAAAGGACAGCAGAATGAAGCTCTGCGCAGGAGGGAATTGTTTAGCTGCAGACAGATGGAGGGTGAGTCTATTGATGCCTTTTACGTACGTCTTAAGAGAGCCTCGGAAGAGGTAGATATATGTCCAGGCCACCACCAGCAGTGCGAGGAGACCCAGTTGAAGCAGGTGATCCTGATGGGTGTTAAGGACGAGGAACTTGTCCAACGCCTCACCTCCCTCGACTCTTCCTCTTCTCTTAAGGATGTGTTGACGATATGTCGCTCCTATGAGGCTGCCAGGTGTGCCACCTCTGCCATCCGTGCTCCCCCTACAGCTGTACGCGCTGTGTCCCGGTACAAGAAGGACAAGAAGTCCGTTCCTACGCCTTCGCCCACCACGTCCACGCCCGGTTTATTTTGCAACAACTGTGGTAAGCAGCACGGAACACAGGTGTGTCCAGCTGCTCAGTCTACCTGCAACAGTTGTGACCGTAAGGGCCACTGGTCACTCACAGTACGGTGCCCAGCCAAACGCGTCCAGTGCAATGTGTGCGGTCGTCTGGGCCACTATGACAAGTGTTGCCCTTCCAACAAACCCAAGGGACCGCGTCGGCGGAAGCTTCAGCCCCCTTCCACCAGAGAGGGCCGCCCACAGTCTTCCAATCAGAGGCACGACGACTCTTGACAACGCTCGAGCCACATTAGGAATGTGTGCTCCCCCCCGCGTCCCAGGACCAAAGTCCCCCAGTACATCAGTGTCATTGTGACCTACCGCAGTGCGTCATCCCGTCTTCAGATGTTGCCCGACACCGGCGCTGATGCTACAGTCATCGGTCCCCAGCATTTGCAATGCTTGGGGCTCTCTCCAAGTGATCTAGGACCGCCCCCCAAGGATCTCCGCTTTATGGCAGATGGTTCACAGATGACCCCGGCCCTGGGTTCACTCCAAGCACAAGTCACCTTTGGCAACAGGTCGTGTCAAGCCTGGATTGATGTGCATAACGGTGTCCAGACTCCTTTGCTGTCCTACAGACATTGTCAGGAGTTGGCCATCATCTCCCAGGACTTCCCCAAACCTATTCTTGAGGTAAAACACGCCAACAGGGTGCAAAAAGGGAGCAGCAACGACCCTGCTGCCGCCCTACCCCTGCCTCTTGCCAGTGACACCTCTCCTTCGGATGCTCGGAAGTACTTCCTGAAGGAATTCAGCGACGTTCTGGTGACCAAGTCCGCTCTGGAATCCAAGCCTCTCAAGAAGATGGCAGGTCCCCCCATGAGGATCCACCTGAGGGACGACTCGAAGCCCTTCGCTATTTACACCCCTCGACTGGTTCCCCTGGCCTTCCGCGAGGCGGTCAAAAACGAGCTGGACTCCATGGTCGCCCAAGAAATTATTGCACCAACCGGCGATGACCCGTCTCCATGGTGTCACCCGATGGTTGTCGTTGCAAAACCTAAAGGTGGTGTTCGGATCACCACTGACCTTTCCAAGCTCAACAGCCAGGTGTCTCGTCCTGCGCACCCTTCTCCCACGCCCTTTGCAGCCATACGCAGCGTGAACCCGAAGGCGCGCTTCTTCACGACGATGGACGCCCTGTGTGGATACTGGCAGATAGAGCTTGCCGAAGAAGACCGACCACTCACAACGTTCATCACCCCGCATGGACGTTACAGTTATTGCCGTGGCCCCATGGGATTCGCCGCTACAGGAGACGCTTTCTGTCTTCGAGGTAATGTGGCTCTACAAGGTCTGGCAAACTGCGTGAAAGTGGTCGAACACATACTCGTGTACGACGAGGATTATATGGATCACCTCTGCCGTATCTACGAGGTACTCAACAGGTGCCGGAAGCACGGCATGACCCTAAATGCCGACAAGTTTGTTCTGGCCAGCTCTTCAGTTGACTTTTGTGGGTACACCCTCTCAGGGAATGGTATCGCAGCTGACCCGGAAAAGGTCCGCGCCATCACGGATTTTCCCACCCCTGCTAACCTGACCGACTTGAGGTCCTTCATCGGTCTCGTCAACCAGTTAGCAGAGTTTTCGTCGGACATCTCCGCAGCTGCTCAACCACTTCGCCCCCTGATGAGCCCCAAGAGGACATTCCTGTGGACCCCCGACCACGACAAGGCCTTCCAGCAAGTGAAACAGGCCCTGTCTCGTCCACCTGTCCTCGCCACGTTTGACCCAGCCTTGCCGACAGTTCTGCAGACAGATGCCTCACGCTTGTATGGCGTGGGATACGCCCTACTGCAGGATCATGGTGGAGGGCAGTTCCGGCTCGTCCAGTGTGGCTCGCGTTTCCTCTCTGACACTGAGACGCGCTACGCCACTATTGAGTTGGAGCTGTTGGCTGTGGTTTGGGCGATGTCCAAGTGCAGGTTTTACCTCATAGGCCTGCAACACTTTCACCTAGTGACCGACCATCGCCCGCTTGTCCCGATCCTCAACCACTACACACTAGACGCCGTCGAGAACCCTCGCCTCCAGCGTCTGAAAGAGAAGCTCTCGGCGTACATCTTCACTGCAGTGTGGCGTGCTGGCAAGGAGCTCTGCATCCCTGATGCCTTATCCCGCTCTCCTGTCAGCCGCCCTACTCCAGAAGATCATGTGCTCGACGCCGACCTCGCTCTCTCCGTCAGGACTGTGGTCACTCTCCATGCCGTCCAATCCCTCCGTTCGGACCTGTCACCAGATGACGACAAGGCAATGGAGGACCTTCGAACAGCGGCCCGAGACGACCCTTCCTACGTCCGACTTGTCGAGTGTGTGAGGAATGGATTTCCTAGCAACCGCTACGATCTTCACAACACCCTGCTCCCGTATTGGAAACTCCGCGATGAACTCTACTGCGACGGAGACCTTGTTCTGTACGGAGCACGTGTAGTTGTCCCTGCTGCATCACGTCCCCACGCCTTGGCTCGCCTTCACGACAGTCACCGTGGAGCTGAGGCCACCAAACAACGTGCACGACAGACTGTGTTCTGGCCCGGCATCAACTCCGACATCTCCAATGTCGTCCGTGCGTGTGAGCCCTGCCAAGTATTACAACCCAGCCAGCAGCAGGAACCCTTCATGAGTGACGACAACCCCACCCGCCCCTTTGAGTCTGTGTCGGCCGACTTTTTCTGTGTGTCAGGAAAGTCCTTCCTCGTTATCGTCGACCGTCTCTCTGGTTGGCCGGTTGTCATCAAGTGCGGTAATGACACGACGTCTGCCGCCACCATCAGCAAGTTCCGCTACTACTTCCGCGACGTGGGCGTTCCTGTACGCCTGTGAACCGACGGAGGGCCTCAGTTCACAAGCCGGGACTTTGCTGTGTTCCTTGACCGATGGGGAGTCCGGCATGTGTTGTCATCGCCCCATTACCCGCAGTCCAACGGCCACGCTGAGGCTGCTGTCAAATCCCTGAAGCACCTCATCCTTAAGGTGGCCCCTTCTGGGAACATTGACTGCGAGGCCTTCGACAGGGGTCTTCTTGAACTCCGCAACACACCTAACTACACCGGACGCTCCCCTGCCCAGGTTTTGTATGGACGCCCCCTTCGTTCTTGTGTCCCTGCTCACCCTCAATCCTTCTCCAAGGAGTGGCAGGCCAAGACAGAGGATTGTGATCGCCGAGCCGCCGAACGTGTTCAGGACGTCGTCGCCCGCTACAACGACCACGCCCGCTCTCTCCCCAGGTTGAGTGTCGGCACCCAAGTCCGTGTTCAGGACCCGACCTCCCTACGTTGGGACAAAGTAGGCGTAGTCATGGGTCTCGGCAGGTCACGGGACTACCAGGTGCGGTTACCCAGTGGTCGTGTGTGGTGGAGGAACCGCCGTTTTCTCCGCCCCGTAACAATGCCTTCTGCTGGCCCCGCCACCAGTGTTGAGTCCCATACCCTTCCCAGTGATGAAGTCCCTCGACGCTCAGAACGGATCCAAAAGAAAAGGTCCGCTCAAGACTTTGCTATGAGCGTATAGGGGGGAGGGAGGTGTATGTATATTATGTATGCTGGATTATATATTATGTATGTATATTATGTATGTGCTCCATTTATGTAGCTAGCAGCGTGTGGCAATGTTATTACCATATCCCACATGCCTAATTAATGTGCCTGGCGACGTATGGAAGCTGCTAATGTATCACTTGCCATACGTCGTCTATAGCAGTTGACCAGCAGGAGCCTAGCCGGGGAGAGTGCTGCTCCCCTTTGTGTACATACTCTTATCCAGTAAACCGAACCTACAAAACTATACAGGTGTTTGTGTTCTCTCCTGTATATAGAACTTATTATTCAGAACCTAACAGGGTCTATCTCCAAAACCCTAGGAGAAGTTCGTGAACAAACAGACAGAGGCTACAACTTTATATATATAGATAAATATTATAAAGGGGATTACTAAAGCCTATGGAAGGATGGATATTCCTTTAACACATTATCAATATTATTTACATAGTATCTGGCCAGTATGGGGAGGATCATCGTGTCTCCGTCAGGGGGTCGTGGAGTGGTGGTCCAGCAGGCGTCACGGAAGAGTTGTGTATGGGGACATCTTAGGAGGTAGTGGATAAGGGTGCGGCTGTCGGGTCTTCCGCATAATGCACAAGAGCGTTGCTCAGGGGATGCGGGGATACCAATCTCCCAAGCAAAGTCATACCCAATGATGATACGGGCAGCAATCACGTCCCTTTTCCGCGACCCTCTCCCATAGACATACGAGAGGTCAGGAAGTTTAGGGAGGACATCGTACCAGGTGGGCTGGGAGTCCAGGGGGATGGCTGCTTCCCGGGTTTCTCTCTGTTTGCGGCGAATTTGGGTCCTAAGCTGTAAAAGTGTTCGAGGAACAACGTAGTCTGGTGTGCCCTTGTTGCAGCTAGTCTTGGCAAGGCCATCTGCAGCCTCATTCCCCAAGATACCGACATGACTGGGAATCCATAGAAATGTCACAGGACGGCCAGCATCCTGAAGTGTGGATGTTAACCCTCGTATTCGGAGGACGAGGTCCTTATTTTCCCCTGATCCAATTGCGATCCTGTCGAGAACAGACCTGGAATCGCAGAAGATAAGCAAGGAGCCGGACCAGTGTTCTTCAAAACTTTAGCAGAAAACATGATATTAAATAGAGCTATCCTCTCAGATAGAGAGGGCAGTCCGAGCTCTATCCTCATATTTGCAATTCTGATTGATTTTGGGCATCCTAGAATGATGCGCATGGCTTCATTTTGCACTACCTCAAGGCTGTGGAGTTGTTTAGGCGGAATAGTCACAAGATGGAGAGCATGATAGTCAACTACAGAACGAATGAAGTGAAGATAGAAAGTACGAGCATAGGTGATGCTAATTCCATAACCCTTGCCAACAAGGGTTTTGTGGGGTTTAATGCGCTGCATGAGTTTGGGACGAAGGTTGCCGACAAAGTTTGCATTATTCACACAAATTCTAAGAGATATATATAGGAGCTACATAGTTCCAAGGGCATGCTGTTAATGTTAAAGTCAAGAGGCAGAGGGTGAGCAGGACAAGGATTGAGTACACTCCTTGTGGCGTGATGGTAGTGAGCCCTGTCACGCGCTGAGGTTCGGGGTTCGATTCCAGACTAGTGAGGAGAATATATATATATATATATATATATATATATATATATTTATATATATATATATATATATATATATATATATAAATTTATATATATATATATATATATATATATATATATATAAATTTATATATATATATATATATATATATATATATATATATATATATATATATATATGCAAGTAAATCACTGTAGGTGCGCGTGATCTAGGTATATGCTGATAACCACCAGGAAAGAAGAAAACACGAAGTTCCCAAGCGCTTTCGTGTAATTCACATCTTCAGGGGTGAGTACAGACTAGATAGAGTAATGCAGAACAAGATGAATATATACACAGAGGAGGGTGAGACCAGGTCCACAATGGTCAGGTAATGACCCTACTAATCTTTAAATGGCACACAACGGTTGGTGGTTGGGTCAGATGGGACAGTGACCCGCCCTCTCACCTGATCACAAATCTTCTTAATTACAAAGTTGTCCAGCTTGTACAAGCCGTTACTCAAATTCATGTTGAATGCTTCGGTATGTTTAATAAGACTAGATTCTATGATGTTCCTACTATCAATTGAATTACATGGTAATATTGAGGAGGCATTATCCCAGTCAATGCAATGCTTGTTATCCCTCAAATGAACAAACAGTGCATTGGATTCCTGGCCTGTCCTGACACTGTATTTGTGTTGTTTAATTCTAGTTACAAGATCTTTACCTGTCTGGCCTAAGTAAAACATATTACATTCCTTGCAAGGAACTTTATAAATGCAACCAATTGTGTTGTTGGGGGAGTTCTTGATTAACATTTGTTTAACAGTGCATGAGTTTTTAAATGCCACATTGACGTTCCAAGATTTTAGCTGTGCCGGAATGTGTGAGAAATTTTTGTGAAATGGTAATATTAAGATATTCTTATGGTCATGGGTGGGCTTGGGATCAGTTCTATAAAAAGTTTTCTTAGTAATGTTTAAGCATTTGTCTATGAAAGATCTAGGGTATTTAAGGTTTGAGCCAATATTATATATATATTTGTATTCCTCATCGATGAATTCCGGACTGCAAATTCTCAAGGCACGTAAAAACATTGTTGTAAATACTGACTGTTTGACTTTATTATGGTGGGCAGAATAATAATGAATGTATGAACACACATTGGTTGGTTTTCTATAAATACTGAACTTGAAAGTGTTACCTATTCTGTGTATCAGACAGTCTAGGAATGGCAATTTACAGTCTTGCTCTAACTCCACAGTGAATTTGATCGAGGGGGCTAAGTTGTTAAGTTGTGGTAGGAAAACTTTTAGGTCCTCATTGCATGGCCAGAGACATAATACATCATCCACATATCTAAACCAGACTGCTGAGGGTGGTAAAATATTACTTAATAGTTTCTTTTCAAAGAATTCCATATATAGGTTGCTTAATACAGGTGAGAGTGGATTACCCATTGCCATACCAAATTTTTGAGCATAATATTCCTCATTGAATTCGAATTTGCAATCCTTAATACATAGTTTGATGAGTTCGATGAAGTCATCTTTCGAGACGGGCAGTGAAATGTTATCCAGGGAATCTATGAGGAACTCTAGTAAATCATCAACTGGGACCTTTGTAAAAAGTGACGTTACATCAAAGCTGACCAGTTTAAAATCATGATTAATGTGCAAGTTATTGAGTTTATCAACCAGATCCATATTATTCTTGATATTGGAGTTAGAAATGTTGCCAACTAGGGGGTTTAGTAAGGAAACTAACCATTTAGATAGTTTATAAGAGATTGACCCAACAGAGCTAATGATGGGTCTTGCTGGGTTATTGGGCTTGTGGGTCTTGATTAAACCGTACATGTAAGGCAGTGGAGGGGACGTTGAAGTAAAATGTTTAATGAGAGTAGCTTTGCCTCTCAATAGGGACTTAAGTTTTTTGTTGAACTGGGTGTTGACAGTGTTGAGAGGATTATTTATGAGTTTAGAATATGTTGTAGTGTCACATAAAAGGTCATTCATTTTTGAGATATAGTCATCTTTGTTTAAAATCACTACTGTGTTGGCTTTATCTGCTTTAGTGACATGTAGATCCTTATTTTTCTTAAGGGCTTGGAGTGCTTTGGTGAATCTTTCTGGACAGTTTGAAACACAAGGCTTGGACATAGATGCATACACAACACCTTTACACATGTTCACTTCTTCACTTGTCAAATTACTGAATTTCTCCAAATTGCAAAATGCTCTGGCAGAACATGTATTAATCCTATGTAATATTTTCATTTATTATGCACCATGTTATGTATGTGAATTATTATATTTACATATTATGTATTTATTTAGCTTGTGAATGCTGGCATCGGTACATGCCAGCGCGGAGTGATACAGAGAGTTCAGATCGCTAGTCTTTATGGTGTGGAAGCCCACTGTCTATTGTTCCTCTGTATATCTCCCGTGCGAGAATAAGAACCTATTTTCAAGATAACACGTGTTTGTGTATACCCTCAGTAGTGTAGAACATTTTGGGGGTATCAAAGACAAACATAGATGGCGCATTGAGATTTCTCAGTGAGATTCAAAGTGAACTTAGACTTCCCGCCGGACTGTGTTAATGGCGTCTCGTCTTCAGCTTCACTAAGGATTTACAGCCAGACTACAAGCCTCAGGACTTACAGTGTTGTGAAGTGCTATGCTGTGTACAGTGCTGTGCTGTGAAGTGAAGTGTTCTGTGAAGTGCTGTGTTGTGTATTTTAATCAGAATTGTCTGTGCAAACTGCATTCAGATGACTAAGGGAGCTGCCCAGCAGTACATCCCTTCCCGCCCACGGTCATTGTGTGACTGAGCAGTGAGCAGTGAGGCAAATTCGGTTCGGTTGCGACTTGCGCCCAGCTGCCTCTACATCTGGCAGCGCGCCAAGCCTCCCGGCAACGAGCCATACTCACACACACGCACTGACAGGCCCACTTTATATTAAATTCTTGCGTATTACTTTAGACTTCTGTAATTCTGTGCATAGATTACGAGGGGGTGACCCGGTCTCTTGCACAGATAGAGTACAGAAGCTGTCGGAATGTCTCACAGGGATCAAAATGATACCCTGGACGATGGGGTCATGAGTTTAAGTTTGCGAGACCTTTCCCCACCCACACTCAGGCCCCACGCTCCCCACATTGACAATGCCCAATCACCCACAGAATCTCCTCGTTCGTCGCGAGAAAGCTCTCCTGCGGTGCCTGCGTCCAAAGATCTTCTTCAACTGATTAAGTGGATGGAAACTTCTCGACGCCTGGACTATGTTGCAAGGAGAGAAGAGGAAGAAATTCGGTACAGAGAGTCTGAAAGACGACGCCACGAGGATGAACAAAGACGCAGAGAACTAAAAGATATACGTAGAAGTGAGGATGACCTGAGAAGAAGAGAGGATCAAGCCAGATGTGAAGCCTTGATTTCCCTGTTAGCCTCCCTACAACTATCTACTCTACAAGATTCTTCTGCTAATACTAATGCTGATACGACTAGAGGTACTGGCACCTCATTTCCCAGAGTCGGTTCAACAATTCCCCAAAAGGCTGCAGCACAAACGCCTCCCTCTCTGAAGTCTTGCGCTTCTTATCAGATATTTCGGGAATGGCGTCGACGTTGGCAAGACTATGCATCAATGGTTGACCTGTCAAGTTTACCACAGCCTAAACAGATGATACAGCTTCGTATGTGCTTGTCCTTGGAGACACAACGTACTCTTGAGCACACACTTCAAGTGCCTCCTACGACAACTCTGACTGTAGAGGCCGTGCTTGACAAGTTACAGGAACATATTAAGGGACAGCGCAACGGAGCACATAGAAGAAGAGAACTCCTCCAATGTAAGCAGCTTGATAGAGAATCTTTTGATGCATTTTTTGTAAGACTGAAAAAATGTTCAGAGGAAGTTGATGTTTGTCCTGGAAATTCTCAAGTTTGTGAAGAGACACAACTCAAGACAATCATTTTAACGGGTATTCGAAATGAAGAGCTAGTTCAGCGTCTCATTTCACTTGACCCCTCTTCCTCCCTTCAAGATGTTGTTACAATATGTCGAGAGTGAGAGGCCGCCAGGTGTGCGACTTCAGCTCTACGCTCCCAACCTGACCAGGTGAAGGCGGTGTCTTCCTACAGAAAGAGTAAGAAGCAGCAAGTTAACCCCACCCCTCACCCTCCAGCTACACCTTCAGCAGCAGCTTTGTGTAACAGCTGCGCGAGACAGCAAAATGCCTCCCAGTGCCCAGCTGCTCAAAGTGTGTGCAGAAGTTGCGACCGTCTGGGTCACTGGGCTTACACAGTCAAGTGCCCTGCTAGCAAAGTTCAGTGCAGACTTTGTGGTCGTGTGGGTCATTATGACAAATGTTGTCGTAAGAAGACACAGAGAGGACACCACCAAGGATCGAAGAAGTCATCCTGAGGTAGTGCTGGCATGCCCTCTCCTTCTGGCAAGCATCAAGACGCTGTGCCCAGTTCTTCCTGCCGTCGTGTACTTTGTTCCACAGACACGACGCCCCAGCACATCAGTGTCGTCATTTCTCACGGTAACTTGTCATCCAGTCTTCAGATGTTACCTGACACAGGTGCTGACGTCTCAGTAATTGGTCCACAACACTTAGCGAGTTTGGGAATACCCCGGAGCAACCTACAGCCCCCTCCTCAGACAAGGAAACTGACAGCTGATTGTTCCAAGATGGCTCCAGCTTTGGGAGCTTTCTGGGCTACTCTTACCTTTGGTAAGCAGTCTTGCTCACCCCGGATTGATGTTCATGATGGGATCCCGACTCCGCTTTTATCATATGGCGATTGTCAAGAGATGGCCATTATTTCTAAGGAATTCCCCAAACCTATTTTAAAGGTCACCCATGTCAACAGGTTGAAGGAATTCCCTATCTCTACGTACACATCCCCTTCCGATGCAAGAGCTTACCTTCTCAAGGAGTTTGATGACGTGTTGGTTACGAAGAAATCTTTAGGATCCACACCACTCAAGCCGATGGTGGGTCCACCTATGAAGATTCATCTTGAGGATGGTGCCACACCTTTTGCCATCCACACCCCTCGTTTGATTCCTCACGCCTACAAGGAGCTATTTAGACAAGAGCTTGACTCCATGGTTGTTCAGTGAATCATCAAGCCGGCCGGAGACGAACCTTCACCTTGGTGCCACCCTCTCGTCCCCGTCGCCACAGCTCGTGGTGGAGTACGGATCACCACCGATCTGTCAAAACTTAACCAGCAAGTTTCCCGTCCAGCCCACCCTTCACCCACACCCTTTGCAGCTGTTCGAAATGTGGACCCTGAAGGCGAAGTTTTTTACAACGATGGACGCCTTATGTGGTTATTGGCAGATCGAGTTGGCCGAAGAAGACCAGCATTTGACTACATTCATCACACCATATGGAAGATATCAGTATTGCAGAGGCCCCATGGGAATTGCCGCTACGGGCGATGCATTCTGTCAACGTGGTGACCCGGCCCTTCAAGGAGTCACGAATTGTGTCAAGGTGGTTGATGATATTTTACTCCATGACGAAGATTACTGTGCCCACCTCTCCCGAATATATGAAGTTCTCACCAAATGTCGAAAGTACGGGATTACCCTCAACGCTGACAAGTTTGTAGTCGCCGCACCATCAGTGAACTTCTGTGGGTACACTCTCTCAGCATCAGGTATCGCACCGGACCCGAAGAAATTAAGTGGAATCAGGGATTTTCCAACCCCTGCTAACCTGACAGTCCTCCGTTCTTTTTTGGGTCTGGTCAATCAGCTGGCTGAATTTTCACCTGACATCTCCGCCTCAGCCCAACCGTTATGCCCTCTGCTGAGCCCCAGGAGGACATTCCTGTGGATCCCAAATCATCAAGAGGCCTTCCAGCGAGTCAAGCAGGCCCTCTTAAGTCCACCTGTCCTCGCCTGTTACGACCCAGCCCTACCCACCGTCCTCCAGACTGACGCCTCTAGACTCTACAGCGTTGGTTAATCCCTTCTGCAGGACCATGGCGGTGGAGAACTCCGCTTAATTCAGTGTGGATCCCGGTTCCTGACGGACGCCGAGACACGTTATGCCACGATTGAGCTGGAGATGTTGGCTGTTGTCTGGGCGATGGCGAAGTGCCACTTCTACCTGATAGGACTTCAGCACTTCACCCTCTTCTCGGATCACCGCCCTCTTGTACCTATTATCAATCACTACTCTTTGGATGCAGTAGAGAATCCTCGCCTTCAACGTTTGAAAGAGAAGCTCTCGCCTTATCTCTTCACCTGCTGTGTGGCGTGCGGGTAAGCTGCTGTGCATCCCAGATGCCCTGTCCCGCGCCCCTGTCAGTCGCCCCACCCCAGAGAACGAGTTGTTGTGTTCTACAGCTGCTGCATCCCTCAAGTCAATAGTCTCATTGAAGGCCGTCTTCACATCAGAAGAGTCTACAGCACTGGATGCAGACAAGACCCTTGAAGATCTCCGCACCACAGCCTAGGCCGACCCTTCCTATATCCGGCTCGTCCACTGTGTGTCCCAGGGATTTCCATCTAACCGATATGACCTTCATGAATCGCTACTCCCGTACTGGAAGATACGCGAGGACCTCTATTGTGACGGAGACCTCGTCTTGTATGGTCCACGAGTAGTCATTCCTGCTGCCCTACGCCGCCGTACCTTGACCTGCCTTCATGACAGCCATCGAGTAGTGGAGGCCACCAAGCGACGGGCGATGCAGACTGTCTTTTGGCCCGGAATCGACGCGGACATTGCAAGTACCCTTCAAGACCCTTCGAGTCTGTGTCGGCCGACTTCTTTGCAGTGGCAGGGAAGTCCTTCCTCGTCATTGCCGACCGATTGTCTGGATGGCCTGTTGTCGTCCCCTGTGGTAGTGATACAACGGCTACTGCTACCATCCGGAATTTCAGACATTACTTCAGTGAAGTTGGTGTTCCCCTCCGTCTCAGGACTGATGGAGGACCCCAGTTCACCAGCCACGAGTTCCGGGACTTCATGGACTGTTGGGGAGTCCCTCATGTCGTGACCTCGCCCCACTACCCCCAGGCGAATGGACACGCTGAAGCCGCAGTCAAGACTGTTAAACACCTGATCCTTAAGGTGTCACCCTCAGGAAATATCGACTGAGAGGGTTCCGACCGAGGTTTGTTAGAGTTACGCAACACCCCGAACTTCACCGGACGCTCCCCAGCCCAGGTTCTATGTGGATATCATCTCAGGTCTTGTGTTCCTGCCCACCCGAAATCTTTTTCTCAAGAATGGCAAGCCAAGACTGAAGAATGTGACCGCCGTGCAGCAGAACGAGCCGCATATGTCGCTGCTCGGTACAACTGTCATGCCCGCCCCCTTCCCAGGTTGAGTATCGGCCAGCAGGTCAGGATTCAATATCGGGTATCTCACGGCTGGGACAAGGTTGGGGTTGTCATGAGTATTGGCCGGTCCAGGGACTACCAAGTGCGTCTTCCTAGTGGTAGAGTATGGTGGAGGAACCCTCGTTTCCTCCGACCTGTGGAGCTGCCTAGTGTTGACCCTTCCCCAGTTGAGTCCCCTAATGTTGATGTCTTTACAGTAAATCCATCCCCACCTTGTGTTTATGCCCCGGTACTCCGCAGGTCCGAGCGACTCAGAAACAAAATGTCCGCTCAAGATGAAACTATGAGCGTATAGGGGGAGGGAAGTGTATAATATGGACACGAAGTAGTACCTTAAGCTGTGTATTCTTATATTACTCTATTAATTATGTATAGTAAAGTATTACAGAGCATGTATTAATCCTATGTAATATTTCCATTTATTATGCACCATGTTATGTATGTGAATTATCATATTTACATATTATGTATTCAGCTTTTGAATGCTGGCATCTGTACATGCCAGCGCGGAGTGATACAGGGAGTGGAGATCGCTAATACTTATGGTGTGGAAGCCCTCTGTGCATTTGTTCCTCTGTATATCTCCTGTACGAGAATAAGAACCTATTTTCAAGATAACAAGTGTTTGTGTATATCCTCAGTAGTGTAGAACATTTTGGGGGTATCAAAGACAAACATAGACTAATAACCTAAGCTTGGAACATAATTATAATACAAAATAAAATATTGTTGTAGCTCGACTACATCGTGTGAACGTTGTACTGGAAGAAATAAGATCAATATACAGTAGATACCAAAGGGCAATTTTGTTCTTATATATAAAAATTACTGCATCAGTCCAGACACTTGACTATGCAAAACAATTTTCATCCCTAACCATTCAACTTATTCATCACACAGGCATACTAATTACATGAGGAACCTTTTATTTACATGGATTAATCCACCCGGGCACAGGTGACCTACCCATGTCAGGGCCTGGGAGGCGAAAATGTAATAATAATAATAATAATAATAATAATGTCATGGTTTTGGGGTGGTTCGGTGGTAGTAGGAGTGGATTATATTATATAAAGATAATAATATGTCGTATTTCTTATTTCTTACCGTAGAGTCCGATACCTTCACACTGATTACTTACAGGAGATTATGGCGTATCTACGTAGAAGTTCACTCCACCACTCGACATTCCATGATTTATACTTGATAAATGATGATTTAATGAATTTATTTAATTTTCAACATCCATCTAAGTTATTGGTTATACTGTGTCATAACCAATCAGTCATTACCTTTAGTAATAATAAGATAGGATCACAGATACGGGCAGATAATTGCACTTACATTTATTTGTCAAGCTTCCATACAATGATTTACAATTTGCATGGATATATGATTTACTCACGTTCACGCTGTAATAAAATTAATCTTCTAAAACAGGGAATCTTCAACTTGGGGACACATGTGGTTACTCTACTATGGGTGTGACTTAACAGAGCCTTAATTCTTCAAGTGATACATTTACTGCCAGCCTGGATTGCTTTTGTTGCAACCAGGCTTCATCACAAGAACTTCTTCCCACGGCCATAACAACAAAAAGGTACTCTTGGGTTACCACACATAGTCTCGCGTCACTGACAGTCACTGTGGACGGTTGTCGCGGCAAGTAGAACTGGTAAGCGTGACTTGAATTAACCATTAGGTGCAATAGACAAGCCTGGATTGCTTTTGTCGCAACCAGGCTTCCACACGTGATATTTCCACGGGGATAACAAACCTAGGTTAACACACTTAGTCTCGTGTCGATCACGGTCACGGTAGACGGGTGTCGTGCAGGAGAGCTCTGTAAGCGTGAATTAATTAACCATTTACTGTAGGTTTGATAGGCCGGCCTGGATTGCTCTTGTCGCAACCAGGCATCCACACGTGATATTTCCACGGGAATAACAACCTAGGTTAACACGCTTAGTCTCGTGTCGACGACGGTTCACAGGACGGAGTGCGGTGGAGGACTCTGTGTGGTGTGGTGCCCCGCTCCCTTTCAGGAGGGAGAGAGTCAAGACGACTTCTTAACTAACCCATGGCTCAGGGGATACTACTTAAAATGAGGTTTTTGGGTGTGAAGCGATGAACAGTACAACACTGTTCCACTGCCCACCCCCCTAAAGGCTGGCTAACATACACTAATTGAAAAATACATGTCCCAGTTATGCCTCGCCGGGCGTCTTATCTCTGGTAAAACAAACTTTGGAGTTGGTTGCGTGGGTAAGCCTAACGCAACCCATGACAAATTATAATAATAATAATAATAATAATAATAATAATAATAAACCATAAATAAATAGAAAAAAAAAGAGTGAGAAACAATATATGTATGTTGTGTGGTCAATAGTAAGAGAAACAATTGAAACCCTGCAATTGTGTGTAAATGAGGCAAAAAGTCAGATCAGCAACCTGGGACTTGGTCACAATTTTCGTGATGCCATATGGCAGCAGGTCTACCATTAGGCAATACATTATGCTTCCAATATCTTCCCAGGCGGTGGTACCTCCCTGTTTGGTAGCTGCCTACTACCTACTACCTAAATGAATTTGTAAGGAGCGTTTTTTTTTTTTTAGTAAACATTCTGTTCAAAATAGAAATGAAAACTAAGTATATCTTAAAGTTTGGCGATAATTTAATAAAAGTAGTACGATCTGTCAGTCATTTTAGTGTAAAACATCAGTACTGTAGTGTATAACTACCGAGACCTCTAAATTGCTGGTAAAAGAAAATTTAAAATATAGTGATTAATATTTATAATACAACAGTACACATAACTAACTCAAGTTGCACTATTACTTATTATGTTCAACTATTATATTACTAACAATAAGAAAACTAAATACATTCCTACCCTTGGAGCTACAATGATGCATGACTCATGTAAAATTTTTATCTCCCGAAGAAATGAACGAAGATCAGAAGAAAAAAAATTCAGAGTTATTTTATACTGAAGTCCTCTTTTTTAATATTATAGTTTTAAAGGAGAATATAAGAGTCATGAAGGAGATATATTAGAGTTATGAAGGAGAATATTAGAGTTATGAGGAAGAATATTAGAGTTATGAGGAAGAATATTAGAGTTATAAAGGAAAATATTAGAAATATGAAGGCGAATATTAGAGTCATAAAAGCGAATATAAGAGTTATCTTGAAAAATATTAGGGATACGAAGAAGAATATTAGAGTTATGAAGAAATTATTGGAGTTATGAAGAAGAATATTAGAGTTATGAAGGAGAATATAAGAGTCATGAAGGTGAATATTAAAGTTATTAAGAACAATATTAGATATAAAGGAGAATGTTAGAGTTATAAAGGAGAATATTAGAGTTATGAAGAAGAATATTAGGGTCATGAAGGAAAATATTAGAGTTATGAAGAAGAATAATAGAGTTATAAAGATGAATATCAGAGTAATGAACGAGAATATTAGTCATGGAATAAAATATTAGAATTATGAAGAAGAATTTTAGAGTTATAAAGAAGAATATTAGGGTTTTGAAGACGAATATTAGAGTCATGAAGAAAAATAATAGAGTTATGAAGGATATTATTAGTGTTACGAAGGAGACTATCAATGTTAGTGAGAAGATTATTAGAGTTGTGGAGAAGACTATTAGAATCAAGTAGGAGAATATTGGAGTCATGTAGGAGAATATTAGAGTTAAAAATGCTTTGAAAACCTTTGATCTAGATGTATGATAGTAATTTAGTGGGTCCCTTATTTTGGACCTGACCTGACTAGTCACGTCACCCCCCTTCTCTTAAGCTCCTCTACGTGTGTGTTGGTGTGGGGATTATTGGATGACATCATTATGACCTATGTTACGAGTTGGGGATTTAGAATATATTTAAAAGTCTACCCAGATCCCAACAGGCAACAACAATAAAAAAACTTAAACAAATAAAGACAATCTGACTATAAAAGGGTAGACAAAGGATGAGAGTTTTTTTTGTGTATAATAAAGTACCATAAATTCCTTAACAAAATATTCAGCTTTCTATAATTTACCCTTAACCATACTTAACCTAAACATATGCAACATTGGCTTAACAGTATATACATATTTATATAACATACAACAATTTGAAGCAAGTGGAGGTGGGGAGGCAATATAAGATAACAAATACTTAAGTGCGGAGCTGAGATGTCTGACGAGTAAGGCTGAGTATTGAAGAAGATGGTAGGTAGTCACTGTGCCGTAGGTTTCCAGGATAGGTGGTCCTAGTGTGGTCATTTCCCAGAGTGAACTGAACTCTCCTCGATCTGGAGCTGATGAGGAAAACTTGGAGGAGGTGACGCAACAACCAGGATATGGAGAAGGGAAACCCCGGAGTGGTGACTAAGACTAGTCATACTCGGGTTTCGTCCCAGATGGCGTTGCTGGGTAGGTAGATCATGACAATAGATGGCGTAGTTCGTAACACCTACCTCATGTTTTTAAGGTCACCCTGTATAATTAAGCCTCTCTCTGTCCATGTAATCGAGTTGCCTCTGAAGATGTCTTGAATAAAGACGAAAGCTAAGGTGCTCCGTTGATTCCCTTTTCCCTTGTGATTTTATCAAGATATATATATATATATATATATATATATATATATATATATATATATATATATATATATATATATATATATATATATATATATATATATATATATATATATATATATATATATGTAATATTCAGAAATTTCAGAGTGATTTCGAATGCCCCGCCATTGGCAACACTGAGCGTTCAAGGTCATGGGAGGGGAGAGAGCGCTTCCTGCTCATAGCGAGAGATGGTGGAACTAGGCCTATATGATATTAAATGTAGTTTACCGATTTAATAATGATGCGATTCATGAAGTAAGGGACTATTATTGAATTTTAAATTATTATAGATCGTTTAGCAGTCTGAATAATGTTACGAGTGTCCCAAGGAGTTATTAGTTAGGCGGAAAATATGTCACGTAGACCTAAGCTGACGCCTTGAGAGGACGCGACCCAGCCTCTCTCTCAGTCCCGGAGAGCACTCACACAAACAAGACGTCCCTGCGCGTCTGTCCCAGAAATAGTCACGTGGCCTAGTCACCTGTGCTGCAATATTGCAGTATAACAAGTAAGTCTCATTCGATCTCAGACAGGGTTAGATAGGGCAGTGATAAAGTAAACTAGAGCTAACAGTGAGTTCATTTCAGGGTTTCCGTCAGAACCCACTTGACTGCGAGAGATTGACTGCCGTTTGAGACTGCCGTTGATGATTGAGGGTGGCGATTGTCGCCATTGGACCGATCAAATTAGGCCTGTCACTGTTCAGCGGGGTAGCAAAGGATCTCTTGAGTGAATGAGTGCTCCCGACAACTAAAACGACACGGGAACAGCATCAGCAGTGGGTGATCAGTTCTTACCACTCCGGGCACATCACCACATGTCCCGAGCTGCTAGTGAAACCCTCTTGCTAACGGGAAGCTAAAGCTTCTCTCAACTGTACAAGGTCTGATTGGCTCACTCCCTTCCGCTTTATGGACGCACTGGGAGTACACTGAGGCTATCTGAGTAGACTAATGGTCACACACTGAGACCGTGAGTCTAGGTCTCTAGGAGATACCTAGAGGAACATTTTCCCTCCCTTATTACGGGTGTAGTTTAATAGTTCTAGATAATTTTGATAATATTGTTTTGAATGTTTGTGCCATCAAGTGGAGCCAGAGTGATACTGTGGTTTGATTCTTTTAATGCCTCTGATTGTTCTTCATAATTCTGATCTCAGGTATAACCTTGTTCCCCAGAGTAGTGGTTAGGTTAGGTTAGGAAGTGTGCATCTGTTGGGGTGCTATAATTTTGTTGAGTGCCCTTAAGGCCTATTCATTGTAGAGTATTTAATTTCTTATTTTTATTACCATTTCCTCAGTGACTGATATAATTTTGTTGAGTGCCCTTAAGGCCTATTCATTGTAGAGTATTTAATTTCTTATTTTTATTACCATTTCCTCAGTGACTGATATAATTTTGTTGAGTGCCCTTAAGGCCTGTTCATTGTGCAAGCAACATTTCTTAATACTCCAAATTTATTGTTGCCTGAGTTTCTAATAATTTCTAGATCCTGTATAACTTTTATTCCCCAGAGTAGTGTTTAAGTTCAAGTTAAGAGGTGCGCATATTGGTGTACCATTATTTGATTGTGTTTGTAGTGTTGGAGGGAATATAAGTGTCTAAATTTAACAGTGTGTCTCATTCATCCCAGTCACAGACGCTATCCTTCCACGGGTCACGGACAATTTATTTGTTAGTAGATTTAAGTGTTCTTGTGCTGGTTCGGGATTTTTCTCAAAGGGGCGCTTCCACTGCCATTACCATCTATTAATTTTAAATAAACCCCAAGTCAAGTGAGAAATTAAAGTCCAGTAAATTCCGACCGGTTACATATATATATGCAAGTAAATCACTGTACTCACCCCTGAAGATGTGAATTACACGAAAGCGCTTGGGAACTTCGTGTTTTCTTCTATCCTTGTGGTTATCAGCATATATATATATATACAATCAACACCTCAACCCGCCAGGATTCGAACCCACGGCCCACAAGCCTATGACTGTGACCGGGGAACGCTAACCGCTGGACCACCAGGATGCTAAAAGCAGTCCTAGACTTTGTTATATTTCACACAAAGCCTGTTCAACGAGCTTATGGCGCCGTGAACCTCTAATGGGGACCACCCGCACCACTTAGGTGGTCAGAGTAACGTTTTACCAAATCCGGCTTCGAAACACGAGGATCCATCCTGGTGGTCCAGCGGTTAGCGTTCCCCGGTCACAGTCATAGGCTTGTGGGCCGTGGGTTCGAATCCTGGCGGGTTGAGGTGTTGATTGTATGTAGAAGTCCGCGTGCTTTATTGGGCTAATGAAATATATATGGATCCTCGTGTTTCGAAGCCGGATTTGGTAAAACGTTACTCTGACCACCTAAGTGGTGCGGGTGGTCCCCATTAGAGGTTCACCGCGCCATAAGCTCGTTGAACAGGCTTTGTGTGAAATATAACAAAGTCTAGGACTGCTTTTAGCATCCTGGTGGTCCAGCGGTTAGCGTTCCCCGGTCACAGTCATAGGCTTGTGGGCCGTGGGTTCGAATCCTGGCGGGTTGAGGTGTTGATTGTATGTAGAAGTCCGCGTGCTTTATTGGGCTAATGAAATATATATATATATATATATATACTTCATTTTTAGTCCATTTAACACGCGGTCGTTGATTGTATGTTCAAAGTCCGCGTATTAAATGGACTAAAAATGAAGTATATATATGTACCTCGCGTTTCATACCAGCTGGATTCGGTAAAATGCTACTGACACCACATACGAGGCACGGGCAGTTTCCCAATGAGGTTCACGGCGCCATCAGCTCGATGAACAGGCCTTGTGTGAAATATAACAGAGTCTAGAACTACTTTTAGTGTCCTTGTGGCCTAGCCGGTAAGCGTTCCCTAGTCACACCCAGTAGGTCGAGGGTTCGATTCCTTGCTGGTGAGGTTGTTGATTGTATGTTCAAAGTCCGCGTGTTAAATGGACTAAAAATGAAGTATATATATGTACCTCGCGTTTCATACCAGCTGGATTCGGTAAAATGCTACTGACACCACATACGAGGCACGGGCAGTTTCCCAATGAGGTTCACGGCGCCATCAGCTCGATGAACAGGCTTTGTGTGAAATATAACAGAGTCTAGAACTGCTTTTAGTGTCCTTGTGACCTAGCCGGTAAGCGTTCCCTAGTCACACCCAGTAGGTCGAGGGTTCGATTCCTTGCTGGTGAGGTCGTTGATTATATATATATATATATATATATATATATATTTCCCTCACCCTAGCAAACTGGTTAGCATAGCATAACCAAACAGCCTCGCAAGGACCAATAGGTCTGTCTATAATATGTGTGCACGCGCTAAAAAGACCTAGTATATTTTACTATTGTTTCATTGTCTATGGGTTTTCTTACAGTTTGGCTGTGAGTTTTCTATTTTGTCTACCTGCCAGTTCAACAGGACTGTTAACCATCCTCCCAGCAACTCATGTGCCATCCTAGACCCACAGCCTATATGTATGGTGCAAGACCGCAGTCCAATACATACAAGTCAGGCAGTCAAGCGTTGGTTTGAGGCACACCCACAGATTATTCTATTGGACTGGCCCCCTAAAGGAGCCGATTGTAATCCAATAGAAAATCTATGGGCACATATGGTTGTTGAATGGTATTTTGAGGAGAAAACGAGTGAGGCAGTGAGGAGACACGCACATAATGTATGGGAGGGAATAAGGAGGAGGCCGAACATCTGCAGCAATCTGGTAGATTCCATGCCCACCAGATTGCATGAAGTTATAGCAGCAGATGGAGGTTGGACACGGTATTAAACTCTGGTCAAGAATTAAATCTCCGCCCACGACGGTGCCTTGTAGGGGATGGTGGGGGAGTTAGCTCTCTGGTGTAACCTCGTTGGGGCCACATAGACTTCGTTTCCTAACTCTCGGGAATTTGTCCAGGTATTTTGCTATGTGGTTTTACGTCACTTCGCATAAATATGCTTACAAAATCTATGCAATAATATGCATAACTCTTAGGAATCTGTCCAGACATTAAATTTATGTTATATACTACAATAATCACATAGATATATTTACAATGTTTATTCATAATAAATGTGATAAATATTTTTGGGGTTTCAATTAACCAATAGTCATGCCTACAATACAATCTTGATGCTCTAAGTGCATTGTATGTGTTAAATAAAGAGTAACTGATCCACATTATTTTGGTAAATAAAGAAATGAAAAGCAAGCACTTAGGCATATGGATATAGTTACACGGAAGAAGGGAAATTAGGAAGAACCATGGTATTGATGGAAACAATGAGCTTTGGGACGATGCTCACAATGACGAATGGGAGAAACCTCTTTATGAAACATCTTACGTACTAAGGATGAAGCTTAACGTTACAGAACACACACACACACACACAGTGTAACTTTGTGTGACTCGTTGTCTGACTTGGGGTGGCTTTGAGCGAACCATACACTTGATATTACAATTTATGTATCCTTCCTGTCCATGATTTACAACAATAAGTGTAGGGTAAAATTTACAATATTATACTAATAGCACTGTCATGTATTAATACTATGACTAGTTACCAAGATACAGAGCATGATGAACATAACACGATAATGATAGTGAAGCCTGGAAGGGTTCTTATCATAAGTTGTGTGTTCATGCGTATGTTGCCCGGTGAAAGTTACCGTGGGCCTCCATGTGCCCAGGTGAGATGGTCAAAGTATTATACTATAAGTGTGTCAAATGAGGAGTGACTGATCCACATATAATATAAGGTTTTTGAAATATGTAGTTAAATTAAACACGATTTTCGTATAGTTATGCGAATGATGGGAAGCATCATTGTCTGGCACACACACACACACACACACACACACACACACACAAGCGCTGTAAACGTTGTGTGGAGTCACTGGGTGGTTTGGAAGTGTTTATTTCCATTCATACTTTCGTAGCTACAACCTATGGTATTTTTTCTTCGTGTTCATATATAATGAAGATAATGCAGAGTATAAAATGCCATATACAATATTTATACACAATATCATCTATACAGCCGTACTATGACTGTGTGTGTTCGTGCGCCTGTGTTGCCTCGTGATAGTTAGAGTGGGCCCCCATCCAGAAAGGGCACTGTACTAACCTCCAGCACCGACCCAGGTGGGCTAGAGAATATGGTTTCCGAGTGTACATTATATTCTCTCAACTGAACTCAGTACCTGTGAAACTATATTTTTGTACAAAAAAGCAAAACCAACAAAGTGTTTACTTCAGCCCTGCCACTTATCAAATCAAGAACTAATATATATATATATATATAAATAAATATATATATATATATATATATATATATATATATATATATAATCAACGACCTCACCAGCAAGGAATCGAACCCTCGACCTACTGGGTGTGACTAGGGAACGCTTACCGGCTAGGCCACAAGGACACTAAACTGCTTTTAGTGTCCTTGTGGCCTAGCCGGTAAGCGTTCCCTAGTCACACCCAGTAGGTCGAGGGTTCGATTCCTTGCTGGTGAGGTCGTTGATTGTATGTTCAAAGTCCGCGTGTTAAATGGACTAAAAATGAAGTATATATATGTACCTCGCGTTTCATACCAGCTGGATTCGGTAAAATGCTACTGACACCACATACGAGGCACGGGCAGTTTCCCAATGAGGTTCACGGCGCCATCAGCTCGATGAACAGGCTTTGTGTGAAATATAACAGAGTCTAGAACTGCTTTTAGTGTCCTTGTGGCCGAGCCGGTAAGCGTTCCCTAGTCACACCCAGTAGGTCGAGGGTTCGATTCCTTGCTGGTGAGGTCGTTGATTGTATGTTCAAAGTCCGCGTGTTAAATGGACTAAAAATGAAGTATATATATATATATATATATATATATATATATTTATATATTTCATTAGCCCAATAAAGCACGCGGACTTCTACATACAATCAACACCTCAACCCGCCAGGATTCGAACCCACGACCAACAAGCCTATGACTGTGACCGGGGAACGCTAACCGCTGGACCACCAGGATGCTAAAAGCAGTCCTAGACTTTGTTATATTTCACACAAAGCCTGTTCAACGAGCTTATGGCGCCGTGAACCTCTAATGGGGACCACCCGCACCACTTAGGTGGTCAGAGTAACGTTTTACCAAATCCGGCTTCGAAACACGAGGATCCATATATATTTCATTAGCCCAATAAAGCACGCGGACTTCTACATACAATCAACACCTCAACCAGCCAGGATTCGAACCCACGGCCTACAAGCCTATGACTGTGACCGGGGAACGCTAACCGCTGGACCACCAGGATGCTAAAAGCAGTCCTAGACTTTGTTATATTTCACACAAAGCCTGTTCAACGAGCTTATGGCGCCGTGAACCTCTAATGGGGACCACCGGCACCACTTAGGTGGTCAGAGTAACGTTTTACCAAATCCGGCTTCGAAACACGAGGATCCATATATATTTCATTAGCCCAATAAAGCACGCGGACTTCTACATACAATCAACACCTCAACCCGCCAGGATTCGAACCCACGGCCTACAAGCCTATGACTGTGACCGGGGAACGCTAACCGCTGGACCACCAGGATGCTAAAAGCAGTCCTAGACTTTGTTATATTTCACACAAAGCCTGTTCAACGAGCTTTTGGCGCCGTGAACCTCTAATGGGGACCACCCGCACCACTTAGGTGGTCAGAGTAACGTTTTACCAAATCCGGCTTCGAAACACGAGGATCCATATATATTTCATTAGCCCAATAAAGCACGCGGACTTCTACATACAATCAACACCTCAACCCGCCAGGATTCGAACCCACGGCCTACAAGCCATAAGCTCGTTGAACAGGCTTTGTGTGAAATATAACAAAGTCTAGGACTGCTTTTAGCATCCTGGTGGTCCAGCGGTTAGCGTTCCCCGGTCACAGTCATAGGCTTGTAGGCCGTGGGTTCGAATCCTGGCGGGTTGAGGTGTTGATTATATATATATATATATATATTTCCTGTAGATCCACAATGAAAACGTGGATAAGATAAATCTTGATAAAATCACACCGGAAAAGGGAAACAACGGAGCACCCTAGCTTTCCTCTTTATTCAAGACATCTTCAGAGGCCTCTGAAGATGTCTTGAATAAAGATGAAAGCTAAGGTGCTCCGTTGTTTCCCTTTTCCCGTGTGATTTTATCAAGATATATATATATATATATATATATATATATATATATGTATATATATATATATATATATATATATATGTATATATATATATATATATATATATATATATATATATATATATATATATATATATATATATATATATATATATATGTATGTATATTATGTATGCTGTATGTATATTATGCATGTGCTCCATTTATATATACTATTTATTCAGCCTAGCTAGCAGCATGTGGCAATGTATTTACCATGTCCCACACGCTTAATTAATGTGCCTGGTGACATATGGAAGCTGCTAATGTATCACTTACCACATGTCGCCCGAAAGGCTAGTTGACCCCCCAGACAGAATAAGGAGAGCCGTCTCGCTTGTGTATCTCTGTTTATCCAGTACATAGAACCTACGAAAACTCTACAGGTGTTTGTGTTCACTCCTGTAGATAGAACTTTATACCCAGAACACATGCATGGTGCAGTGAGTCATTTTACTGGATCATTATACAAGTGAAGTGTAAAGTTTGTGGCAAGACCGGCTTATGGACCCCTGCTCTGTGTCAACCACCGCTAATAGCCGTCTCTTCAAAGAATTTACAGCAACTTTGAGCAGTGTCAGTGACAGTGATTTCCTGTGAAGTGTATAGTGCATTGTGTGTTTAGTGCCATAACTGTGTTCTAAAGGATTCCCAAGGTGAAAGGCATGTTATGGGCATTTGTGAGGAGTAGAGTTGAGTACACCTCCCGTCCCCATGCCTGGAGGGTAACTGACTACAGACGTGAGTCGCCGCCTCCACCCCCTCACAGCAAGACTGCCCGAGACGCGCACACACACACACACACACACACGTACGAACACACTGACTGCGGCCATTCCTTGATATATATTTTATATATATAATCTACTTATCTGTGCATTTAATTAATTTTTTGTCTCTGATCTTGTTAATACGACGGGCTGACCGGTCAACACTGATTTAAGACACAGTACACAGATGAAGTAATTATGTCTCGTGCCTTACGCAGTCGTGGAGCCAACGCCTGGATGAGTCAGTTGGATGACGGCTCGGCAGAGATGGATGACCAGGCTGAACAGGACGCTCCAGCTCCCACCACATCGCACATCACTTCACCTCGATCTTCAGCGTTGTCTTCAGAGATAATTGCTTTAATGATGTGTGGAGGACGAAGAAAGAAGGCAAGCTGAGGCAGAGAGAGACCACCAACGGAGATTGGAAGACAGTGCACTGTTTGAAGCTTTGACATCTCGCATCACTGTTAACCAAGCCCCTGGCTCTAACACTGTCTCGGTATCGACTGATTCAGATACCACATCAATGCTTTCTTCACGTCCCCCAGCCCCACCTAAAGCGGCTGCTCAAACACCGCCCATCTTGAAGCCTGATGTGAATTTCCAGACTTTTCGTGAATGGCGGCGAAGGTGGACTGATTATGCTATAATGGTGGATCTCCAGAGTTTGTCACAGCCTAAACAACTTATTCAGCTGCGTATGTGCCTGTCTTTGGAAACTCACCGTGTCTTGGAACATACGTTGCAGGCACCTCAGACCTCTTCGTTATCTGTAGAGGAGGTACTGGATATTCTTCAACGGCACATCAGAGGGCAGCAGAATGAAGCTCTCTGCAGGAGGGAATTGTATAGCTGCAGACAGATGGAGGGCGAGTCTTTTGATGCCTTTTATGTACGACTCAAGAGAGCCTCGGAAGAGGTATATATATGCCCAGGTAACCACCAGCAGTCCGAGGAGACCCAGTTGAAGCAGGTGATTCTGATGGGTGTTAAGGACGAGGAGCTTGTTCAACGCCTCACCTCCCTCGACTCTTCCTCTTCTCTTAAGGATGTGTTGACGATATGTCGCTCCTATGAGGCTGCCAGGTGTGCCACCTCTGCCATCCGAGCTCCCCCTACAGCTGTACGCGCTGTATCCCGGTACAAGAAGGACAAGAAGTCTACTCCAACGCCTTCGCCCACCATGCCCACGCCCGGTTCCTTTTGTAACAACTGTGGTAAGCACCACGGAACACAGGTGTGTCCAGCTGCTGAGTCTACCTGCAACAGTTGTGACTGTAAGGGCCACTGGTCACTCAAAGTACGGTGCCTAGCCAAACGCGTTCAGTGCAATGTGTGCGGTCGTCTGGGCCACTACGATAAGTGTTGCCCTACCAACAAACCCAAGGGACAGCATCGGCGGAAGCTTCAGCGCCCTTCCACCAGTGAGGGCCGCCCACAGTCTTTCAATCAGAAGCATGACGACCCTGGACAACGCTCGAACCATATTAGGAAGGTGTGCTCCCCTTTGCGTCCCAGGACCAAAGTTCCCCAGCACATCAGCGTCATCATGACCTACGGCAGTGTGTCATCCTGTCTTCAGATGTTGCCCGACACCGGCGCTGATGCTACAGTCATCGGTCCCCAGCATTTGCAATGTTTGGGGCTCTCTCCAAGTGATCTAGGACCTCCCCCCAAGGATCTCCGCTTCACGGCAGATGGTTCACAGATGGCCCCAGCCCTAGGTTCACTCTAAGCACAGGTCACCTTTGGCAACAGGTCGTGTTAAGCTTGGATTGATGTACATAACGGTGTCTCGACTCCTTTGCTGTCCTACAGACATTGTCAAGAGTTGGCCATCATCTCCCAGGGCTTCCCCAAACCTATTCTCGAGGTAAAACGCGCCAACAGGGTACACGAAGGGAGCAGCAACTACCCTGCTGTCGCCCTACCCCTACCTCTTGCCAGTGACACCTCTCCTTCGGATGCTAGGAAGTACTTGCTGAAGGAATTCAGAGACGTTCTGGTTACCAAGTCCGCTCTGGAATCCAAGCCTCTCAAGAAGATGGTAGGCCCCCCCATGAGGATCCACTTGAGGGACGACGCGAAGCCCTTCGCTATCTACACCCCTCGACTGGTCCCCCTGGCCTTCCGCGATGCGGTCAAAAACGAGCTGGACTCCATGGTCGCCCAAGAAATTATTGCACCAGCCGGCGATGACCCGTCTCCATGGTGTCACCCTATGGTAGTCGTCGCAAAACCCAAAGGTGGTGTTCGGATCACCACTGACCTCTCCAAGCTCAACAGCCAGGTGTCTCGTCCTGCGCACCCTTCTCCCACGCCCTTTGCAGCTATACGCAGTGTGAACCCGAAGGCGAGCTTCTTCACGACGATGGACGCTCTGTGTGGATACTGGCAGATAGAGCTTGCCGAAGAAGACCGACCACTTACAACTTTCATCACCCCGCATGGACGTTACAGTTATTGCAGTGGTCCCATGGAATTCGCCGCTACAGGAGACGCTTTATGTCTTCGAGGTGATATGGCTCTACAAGGTCTGGCAAACTGCGTGAAAGTGGTCAACGACATACTCTTGTACAATGAGGATTACATGGATCACCTCTGCCATATCTACGAGGTACTCAACAGATGCCGGAAGCACGGCATCACCCTAAATGCCGACAAGTTTGTTCTGGCCAGCTCTTCAGTGGACTTTTGTGGGTACACCTCTCAGGGAATGGTATCGCAGCTGACCCGGAGAAGGTCCGCGCCATCACGGATTTTCCCACCCCTGCCAACCTCACCGACTTGAGGTCCTTCATCGGTCTCGTCAACCAGTTAGCAGAGTTTTCGCCGGACATCTCCGCAGCTGCCCAACCACTTCGCCCCCTGATGAGCCCCAAGAGGACATTCCTGTGGACCCCCGACCACGACAAGGCCTTCCAGCAAATGAAACAGGCCCTGTCTAGTCCACCTGTCCTCGCCACGTTTGACCCAGCCTTGCCGTTGGTTCTGCAGACAGATGCCTCACGCTTGTACGGCGTGGGATACGCCCTATTGCAAGATCATGGTGGAGGGCAGTTCCGGCTCGTCCAGTGTGGCTCGCGTTTCCTCTCTGGCACCGAGACGCGCTACGCCACTATTGAGTTGGAGCTGTTGGCTGTGGTTTGGGCGATGTCCAAGTGCAGGTTTTACCTCATAGCCCTGCAACACTTTCACCTAGTGACCGACCATCGCCCGCTTGTTCCGATCCTCAACCACTACACACTGGACGCCGTTGAGAACCCTCGCCTCCAGCGTCTGAAAGAGAAGCTCTCGGCGTACACCTTCACAGCAGTGTGGCGTGTTGGTAAGGAGCTCTGCATCCCTGATGCCTTATCCTGCTCTCCTGTCAGCCGCCCTACTCCAGAAGACCATATGCTCGAGGCCGACCTCGCTCTTTCCGTTAGGACTGTGGTCACCCTACACGCAGTCGAAGCCCTTCGTTCGAACCTGTCACCAGTTGACGACAAGGCAATGGAGGACCTTCGAACAGCGGCCCGAGATGACCCTTCCTACGTCCGACTCGTCGAGTGTGTGAGGAATGGATTTCCTAGCAGCCGCTACGACCTTCACAACACCCTGCTCCCGTATTGGAAACTCCGCGTTGAATTCTACTGCGACGGGGACCGTGTTCTGTATGGAGCACGTGTAGTTGTCCCTGCTGCCTCACGTCCCAACGTCTTGGCTCGCCTTCACGTCAGTCACCGTGGAGCTGAGGCCACCAAACGACGTGCACGACAGACTGTGTTCTGGCCCGGCATCGACTCGGACATCTCCAATGTTGTCCATGCGTGCGAGCCCTGCCAAGTATTACAACCTAGCCAGCAGCAGGAACCCTTCATGAGTGACGACAACCCCACCCGCCCCTTTGAGTCTGTGTCGGCCGACTTTTTCTCTGTGTCAGGAAAGTCCTTCCTTGTTATCGTCTACCGTCTCTCTGGTTGGCCGGTTGTCATCAAGTGCGGTAATGACACGACGTCTGCCGCCACCATCAGCAAAGTCCTCCACTACTTCCGTGACGTGGGCGTTCCTGTGCGCCTGCGAACCGACGGAGGGCCCCAGTTCACAAGCCGGGACTTTGCCGCGTTCCTCGACCGATGGAGAGTCCGGCATGTGTTGTCACCGCCTCATTACCCGCAGTCCAACGGCCATGCTGAGGCTGCTGTCAAATCCCTGAAGCATCTCATCCTTAAGGTGGCCCCTTCTGGGAATATTGACTGCGAGGCCTTCGACCAGGGTCTCCTTGAACTCTGCAACACACCTAACTACACCGGACGCCCCCTTCGTTCTTGTGTCCCTGCTCACCCTCAATCCTTCTCCAAGGAGAGGCAGGCCAAGACAGAGGATTGTGATCGCCGAGCCGCCAAACGTGATCATGATGTCGTCGCCCGCTACAACGACCACGCCCGTTCTCTCCCCAGGTTGAGTGTCGGCACCCAAGTCCGTGTTCATGACCCGACCTCCCTACGTTGGGACAAAGTGGGCGTAGTCATGGGTCTCGATAGGTCATTGGACTACCAGGTGCGGTTACCCAGTGGTCGTGTGTGGTGGAGGAACCGTCGTTTTCTCCGCCCCATAACAACGCCTTCTGCTGACCCCGCCACCAGTGTTGAGTCCCATACCCTTCCCAGTGATCAAGTCCCTCGACGCTCAGAACGGATCCAAATGAAAAGGTCCACTCAAGACTTTGCTATGAGCGTATAGGGGGGAGGGAGGTATATGTATATTATGTATGTGCTCCATTTATATGCACTATTTATTCAGCCTAGCTAGCAGCGTGTGGCAATGTATTTACCATGTCCTACACGCTGAATTAATGTGCCTGGCGACATATGGAAGCTGCTAATGTATCACTTACCACATGTCGCCAGAAAGGCTAGTTGACCCCCCAGACAGAGTAAGGAGAGCCGCCTCTCTTGTGTATCTCTGTTTATCCAGTAAATAGAACCTACGAAAACTCTACAGGTGTTTGTGTTCGCTCCTGTAGATAGAACTTGATACCCAGAACACATGCAATATATGCAAGTAAATCACTGTAGGTGCGCGTGATCCAGGTATATGCTGATGACCACAAGGAAAAAGAAAACACAAAGTTTCCAAGCGCTTTTGTGTAATTTTGTAAAATTTGAACACCTTGGAGAATTTTGAAGCCATATGCAGTTATATTGAGGAAATTAGAACATTGAGAAATTTTTAATTAACTGTATATTTATTGATAGTGTACAAATTCCCAACACACACACACACACAAAAGTGAGACATGATTGGAGTCATTCATGTGGTTTCAAGTCGACCAGCCCTGATATAGCTACTACCGCACATGTGGAGGCCCCTGGTCAGCTGCCCACTTTGCCCACTCCTGCATCCGGCCCTGCCTCATGCACTTCGTTCCTTGAACAGGAGGCGGGACTTAGCGATACGGTCGATCCGGCAAGGGAACCTGTGATAGTGCAGGACACCCCTTGTCCGGGGGTCACCGTTAGGTGGCAACATATATAGACATAACTTATAGTCACAGGTAACCTGGGCGCAGAACCCTACGAGCCCGACGCCCGTCCAAGAGGGGGGGAGGGGGTCACTGCTCCTAGGCAGGAGCCCTGTGTTATAGGCAGGATTGTGATGTAAACAGGGAAGATGACCTCAAGCATTAGGATTAAACATAGAGATAAGGGACACCCTATTGGAAGAGGAAAAGTGGCAGAAATCACTTATAACAAATTACAAGTCCCATGAACAAGAATATTCAGTACCAACGAAGGTTCCAAAGTAATTTGCAAAGACGACTTTGATTCAGACAAAATCCTCTCAAAAGAAGCCAGAGATGCTTTTTACAATGAAGGACTTGTTGTTGTCATGCCACCAGAACAAAAAGCAAAAGATCAGTTTTGTACGCCAAGTCGACCAGGAGATCGGGAGGAACACATCTGAAGATCTGAAAGATGAATTGGAACGTCAAAACAGTTGGATGAAGATCGAGGAAGTTATCAAGATAAAAGATTACACTCATGTTTTCAAGATTACCTTCGAATAAGTTCCAATGGCTGAAAAAATAACACAACAGGGCTTTCTAATATTTAACATGTCAGTAACACCTCATCAAATAAAGAAGGAAACATTTATCAATCTGCAAACTTGTTATTCTTGTTACAAGTATGAAGAACACACAACGAGAGACTGTCCAGAAAAAGAGAAAAAGTACTGTTCAGACTGTGCTGGCGACGACCATACCTACACTGAATGTAAGAACCCACATGTTGGCTGTCTCAACTGTAAGAGAGACGGGAATGCACATATAGGACACAGGACGTTAGCAATGGCATGCCCAATAAAAAAAAGCATATGATAAAGTACAAGGAACAAGAAACAAGGAAAAGAACAAGAAAAGAAAGACACGACATACGTTGAAATAGCCAAGAGAGCTGTCCAAGAGGCTCACATACCAGAATCCACCATCTTAAACTTAAGCGAACTAATACATGACAAGGTAATGATCAGTATGATCCACGCACATCTGCACAATATCATTGCACCCGGATCATACACTGACGAGTTAAGGAAAATGTTTAAATTGAATAACTTACCGGAGATGATATTCCGAGAGAATCTAGAATCCGAAAAATTATTTCAGGCAACATACTTAAGTGAACTGAAAGAAAGACTACAGCTAGGAAAATGGTATGAGCAAGGAGCAACAGCTGATACACAAGAAATACAAGCGACTGATAGAGACCACAGACAAATGGCTAGAAGTGACAAAGAGAAGACAGAAACAACAAAATGGCAGTCTATAAGACAAAGGATAAAGAGGAGAGAAGAGAAGATGGAGACTAATCACAACCGACAAACTGAATCTGCTGAAGATATTGGATTAAAGGTGATCACTACACCAAAACATGGAATCCAACCAGGAGGGATAATAGCAAAAAATTGTGAAGGAGGGATATACAAGTGGACATATCAAGAAAAATCCCTAAGCGAAGAATACGTTTGGACATTAATCATTATGGACAAACTAAAGATTACGACCAATGACTTTAAAATACTAGACCGTCAGAGTTTAGAAGAGTCAGAAGCGGGGAAACAGGATGATAGGTCTCCACTCCAACTGCCACAATCCAAGTTTAAGAAATAATGGACAACAGACAAACAGTAAGAACTTTAAGAAAAATACAACACAACGTAAGAAACTGGAAGACTGAGAGAATTAACCGATGCAATAAATATCTAGAAATTGACCCTGACATTATACTACTAAACAGTCATGGTGAGTAAGAAAACAACATAAAACTCTTTAACTATTATGTAAACCAAAGAAATAAATCAGGCGAGAAAAATGACGGAGTAGCTATAGCGGTTAAAAGAAACTTAAAATATAAACTCATCGATGACTTCAGGATGAATTTCTAGCAATAAAAAAAAACTAACACAGGAGCAAAAAAAGAAAATTTTATTACTCCTCTCCCAGCCACACAAGAACCTGAGAGGGCTCACTAACTCACCAGAGTAAAAACAAAAAAAACAAAAAAGTATAATAGCACTATATCAATAAACCAATACTAATACAAAGGTCTGACGACCCAAGGGAGCAAAACAAAGGTAAAAAAACAATATAAATGATGAAGCGATCTGGTTGAGCCCAGATTCTGCCTAATCCTACTGTGTTTCAGTTTCACCACTTTTTCAATCCTTAATAATCTTCTTTCACCTCATAACTCATGACTCCAAAGCCAAAGCCAAAAAAAGGGTCGTTTAACTGTATGCCGTAAATATTACGATATATTCGTTTGTTTGTTATCTCAGGTAGATGTTTACACACAATTCTTTTTTTGTTCTCTCATGTTGAGGTACATTTATGATATGACAGTGATGAGTGATATAGGTTGTGTGTCGGCAAATGGCCTAACTCACTGGCCAACACAATGCAGGGATACAAACAAAGCGTTACTTATCAATGTTTATGTACACACATAGACGTCAGCAGTGGCAGTAGGATAATAATTATACACACACCTGTGTATATATTAGAATACACACACACACACACACACACACACTACTACTACTACTACTCTGATATCACTCTGAATCGAGTATGATGAACATACAGCAATGATACAATGATATCAGTTATTAGGGCTATCACCTTCATTGGTGAGTTTTGAGGTGAATAAAGAGGCCGATACGGGACCGGCAGAGTTGTTCACAGACGTTTCACATGTGGAGGAATACATCGAGAGCAGGAGGGGCGGTGGAAGCGTCTTTCCTGCGTTGGCCCTTGTCTGCCTCGGTTTGTAGTCGGGCTAACTCGAAAGTATTGTCACTTTCTCGTGTGATGCTCCTCCAAGCATTACGATGTTGTGTAATCGACTCTCAGGTAAGTGGGTCGATTTGGCACTTTTCAGGTATGTCTTAAGACTATCCTTATACCTTTTCAAATAGCCCGCCGGTGTTACGTTTACTATTCGTTAGGTGACTGTAAAGTAGCTGCTTTGGCAGTCTATGTCGTCCATGCGGGTAACATGGCCAGTCCAGCATAGTTGTTCATGTATAATGGTAGCCTCGATGCTCCTACAGTTGTTGTCAGCAAGGATGTAGGCATTTGTTCTCTTGTTTTCCAAGCGAACTCGGAGGATGGAATGTAGACTACGTTGGTGAAAGTTTTCAAGTGCCTTGAGGTGCCTCCTGTATGTGACCCATGTCTCGCTGCCATATTGCAGGGTGGGGAGGACCACTGCTCGATATACGTGTAACTTGGTAGTTAATTACAGCTCCCTACAGCTGAAGACACGGTTTCGGAGTCTGCCAAAGGCTTGAGATTCACATCTGATTCGATGCTGAATCTCTTCATTCATGTCCATGGCGGTTAACAGGTGGGAGCCGAGATACCGAAAGTGAGTAACATTAGAGAAGGTAGTACCGTTAAGATGGATGGATGGTGAAGGTGTGTCTTAACCAGGGGCAGGTTGAAAGAGAATCTGATTCCTACGTACATTCACCTCAAGGCCGAAATGTGCATACGCATCTGCGTATGTGTTCAGGATCTCCTGTATGTCGCGTTTAGTGTGAGCAACACGAGTGAAGTCGTCTGTATACTGAAGTTTATTAATGGAAGCTGGTGACACCTTTGTTATTGCCTGGAGTCGTCCATCCCACAGGCTAAATTGGCACTGGCACGAGTAAGGAAGGCAGCCAAGGAAATGGAAAAGTGAGTTGGTGCCAGTTCACACCCTTGTTTAACCCTCGTTTGAATGGGGAAGAACTCAGACTGGGTGCCACTATACAGGACACTCCCGTTCATGCCATTGTGGAGTTTCCTCACAAACGGCTTCCCTGCTGACTGAGTCGAAAACCTTGGTTGGGTCGATGAAAGCCTTGTACAGGTCACAACGTTGTTATCTGCACTTTTCCTGTATCTGGTGGGCAGCAAAGATCATGTCAGTGCTGCCACGTGAGGGTCTAAGGCCACATTGAGATTCTAGGAGAAGTTTTCCTCCTCAGGAAGAAATCTGTTTAGGAGGACTCAGGCAAAAATCTTGCCAGCTACAGACAGCAGCAAGATCCCAACAGTCTGACCTGTCCTCCTTATTCTTATCAATATTGATGATGGAGGCGTCTTTAAGAGCTTGGGGGATTTCCTCCTTTCCCCATATATTCTCCAGGAGAGACGGCTTGATGGCCTTAGCTACCTTATCCAGGAATGGAGGATATCTGTGGGTCATCTCTAGATGCTGAGGGACCTGCTGGGTAGTCAGAACATTCACATCAGTGCTACGGTTGAGCATTGGATGGTATTGCTCTTTCCAGTGCTGAAGGATGAGTGAAGGGATGCTGCCCCACGAGTGATAGGCCTAGAAAATGTTTTAATGGAATTGAAAATTCGCACATCTTGTGCTGATCTGCATTTTTTTTGTATTTTACATGCTTTATTTTTATACCAGTCATTCTTTAGAATGTGAAGTTACCGCTTTCTTCTTGCGGAAGGTATCAGCTTTGATCCGTGACTGAGGGTTGTTCCTCCAGTCAGTTAAAGCAGTACCTTTATCACTGAAGAGTACATTGATTGTTGGGTCATTTTCATCAAACCAGTTCTCGTGTATTCTTTCGATCTGGCAGAGGGTTTCTCTGCAGGTTTTTGTAATGAGGAGTGTTGAGAATATCCCATTCGGCACTGGGATTTGGATTGTTCATTGTCGGGTTGTTTATCAGCCCATGTTCGAGCTGCTCTCTGAAAGCATGTGCTACCACTGGATCCTCCAAACGCTTAGTGTTAAAACCTCTTCTTAAGGCTTGTTGCCTTCGCCGTTTTGGGGCGACGTGAAGTGAGTGCTTGGCTCAATGGAGCCGATGATCAGCGTCTCAGTGGTCTGAGCTACGCATGGCACGAGTGATGAGGAGATCTCAGCGATCTCTTTCTCTGACAATGATGTACTCACTAAGATGCCAGTGTTTGGATCGTGGTGTTCCCACAAACCCTTGAACTTGTCAGCCTGCCTAAACAAGGTATTGGTGATAGTGAGGTTGTGTGTAGCACACTTGCTGAGGAGGAGTAGGCCGTTGGGATTACACTTTCCTTGTCCATTCCTTATAATGGTTCCCTGTCAAATGTCAGCATCTATACCAACTTTGGCATTGAAATCACCAAGGAGCACAACCTTATCCTCTCTGAGGATAGAGGTTAGCACTCTGTGTAAGTCTGCGTAAAAGGCCTCCTCATGTCATCCTCTGCACTCAGTGTTGGGGCATATGCGCTGATGGAAGAGGCATGATGTGGGTGATTCACTGGGACTCGGAGCGTCATGGGGCGCTCGTTGATCTCAATAGGCATTTCAGTTAACCTGTGTAGGATGCGTTGGCGGATGGCAAAGCCACCTCCATAAAAGCGGTTTCTCTCCGCAGCAGGCTTACCCTTCCAGAAGAAAGTATAGCCAGACCTCCGTTCTGTGTGTTGACCCTTGTCTGAGATCCGAGATTCACTAATGACAGTTATGTCGATGTTATACCTAGCCAGCAGTTCTTCTTTCAGGACGCTCATTTGTGCCAGTATCCAGAAGGGTCCCGAAATTCCATGCAGCGACCATAAGAGGTTGTATAGTTTGTTTTTGTTTGGATTTGTGAATTTGATTGAGTTTACAACAGCAAAAGGATGACCGTACTGGAATTTGTTGCCCAGACAGGTATTTTTTTTAGGCTGGCTATGTTTAGGGCACCTTTTCTAGCCCCCTTGCCATTTTTGGGCGACGTGAAGTGAGAGCTTGGATTTGACAAGTCGATGATCGGTGTCATAGTGGTCTGAGCCACGCATGGCACGGGTGATGAGGATATCTCGACGATCTCTTTCTCTGACATGTAGTCAATGAGATGCCAGTGTTTGGAACGTGGGTGTTGCCATGAACCCTTGAACTTGTCGGCCTGCCTAAACAAGGTATTGGTGATAGTGAGGTTGTGAGTAGCACACTTGCTGACAAGGAGTATGCCGTCGGGATTACACTAGCCTAGTACATTTCTTTCTATGGTTCCCTGCCAAATGTTAGCATCTCTGCCAACTCTGGCATTGAAGTTGCCAAGGAGCACAATCTTGTCTTCTCTGGGGATAGAGGATATCACTCTGTCGAGGTCAGTGTAAAAGGCCTCCTTGATGTCATCCTTTGCATCCAGTGTTGTTGCATATGAACTGATGAAGAAGGTTTGACGTGAGTGATTCACTGGGACTCGAAACGTCATGAGGTGCGCGTTGATCCCAATAGACATTTCAGTTAGCCTGTATAGGATGCGTTGGTGGATGGCAAAGCCAACTCCATAAATGCTGTTTCTCTCCTCAGTAGGCTTACCCTTCCAGAAGAAGGTGTAGCCAGATCCCCGTTCTGTGAGTTGGTTCTCATCTGGGAGCAGGGACTCACTGATGGCTGCTATGTCGATGGTATACCTAGCCAGCTCTTTTTTTCCACAAGGACAGTTCTTCTTTCAGGACGTGCATTTGTGCCAGCATCCAGAAGAGTCCTGAGATTTCATGCATCGACCAGAAGAGGTGTATGGTTTGTTATTGTTTTGATTGGTGATTTTGATTGTGTTTTTGATCGCATAGGGATGACCTTATAAGGTGCAGTTGCCCAGTCTGGTTGCATTTTTAGGCAGGCTATGTTTAGGGCACCTTTTCTAGCCCCCTCCCCATGTGGGGTGAGCAGAGTGGCTCCTCGAAAGGGCTGCTCAGTCGCACAGACATGACCGGATTACACTGCTGCCTAGATCCCAGTGCATAAACGACCATCTTATCTGTGCCGCTCATGTGCAGAGTTGTGACTAGAGACACCCGGCAGTCATTTCTGCCTGTCCCCGTCGCCACTCGTCCGTCGCCATATGACTTTTGGGGGCATTATGGGTTTTGGTGATGATGATACAGTAGGTATGATGAGGTGGGTGATGGCTGTACGTGAGTTGATTTATGTGGCAAGGCAGAAGCGCAGGCTGCAACCACACATCTTGGCTCTCCCTTTTCCTGATCTAGTGGTGCAAGTGTTACAACGACTGGGAGAGGGAGAGTTGCAATGGACTGCCGATAGCCCAGTTTGTTGGGTTTCGCAAAAGTAGCCTGTCCATCGGGCATTGCCTTCGTCCGCCGGTGTAATCGTTGGATTTTCATGGTGGTCACCTCTTCCACCTACACCGCCGTTGGGGTCTTGCTGGAGCTCTGTAAGTATGTCTGCCTGATGCGGGGCCACACCGCAGATTTTTCGTTCGGGGTTTACTCCAGTAGCCTTATACCTGCCAAGGTTAATCCGCAAGTCAGCGTAACAGTGGTTGATAGATGCCAGGACGTGTCCACGTGCCGGTGGGCCTATGCGCCGTCCCTCTGGGGCCCACTGCTACTCTGAGATCCCCTGCTGATCTATCCTGAGCCCACGAGGCACCCAGTTACCGTGTGTTGCCACGAGAAGGCACATCAGGATTCTTGATGGTGAGGAGGCTGTGTACTGGCAGCTGAAAGCGAGAGGGAGCAAGCAGTGCTTGCACTTTAACACTAACATAATACTGCCACACTAGACGCATTTCACCACCCTGTGTGTGTGGCTACACACCGCCACACACACACACACACACACACACACAAATCAAAGTCCCTCTTCCTAATATAAGAGTTGTTCCTCGTGTCCGAAGCTGGCAGGCCCAAGTGCCATCATCTAGGTGTAAATTCTTAAAGACACCCACACAGACTAAGTTAAGAAATTGCATGAATGAGCGACAGAGAATAATCCAAGAAGACCGGACAATCCACCAACTCTACTGGCTAATCATTACCCCAGAACATGATCCTCAAATTGATTAACATTCAGGTCCGCAAATACTGCTGGGTAGACAAAGGCAAATGGTGTAAACAAACATGTCCGTAATTTCACCCTGCTCGGGGACTGAGACGAGCATACAGATCATTACACACACACCATTACCCAACTATCAGTAATTCAGGAAGACCACCATCCTTAAGGTATTGACCTGCTCTTAATCTTCAGTTTATATTGTTCTCTGGTAGACAAGTATGAGTGTGTGTATGTAATGATGGTTACCCAGCTTGCTCCCAGGAGAGAGAGAGAGAGGCGCAGGGAATTAAGAAGAAATAACAGAAAATGGAGGGAGAAGATGATAAAAAAGATAAGAGAAAGGAAACCTTGGAGGAGAAGGGTGATCATGAATGCAAGAAGAAGAAGAAGAAGAAGAAGAAGAAGATAATAGCAAATGAAAGTAGAAAGTAGTCGAGGAAGAAAGAAGAGACCAAGAAGGAAAATAGAAAATACACACAAAAAGTTTCACATGTTAATGGTGATGTTAACAGTGAGACTGATGGTGATGTTAACTCTAAGACTGATGGGGATATTAACAGTGAGACTGATGGTGATATTAACAGTGAGACTGATGGTGATGTTAACTCTAAGACTGATGGGGATATTAACATTGAGACTAATGGTGATATTAACAGTGAGACTGAAGGTGATGTTAACTCTAAGACTGATGGCGATATTAACAGTGAGACTGATGGTGATATTAACAATGAGACTGATGGTGATGTTAACTGTAAGACTGGTGGGGAAATTACAGTGAGACTAATGATGATATTAACAGTGAGACTGATGGTGATGTTAACAGTGAGACTGATGGTGATGTTAAAAGTGAGACTGTTGGTGATATTAACAGTGAGACTGATGGTGATGTTAACTGTAAGATTTATGGTGATATTAACTGTAAGACTAATGTTGATGTTAACAGTGAGACTGATGGGGATATTAACAGTGAGACTGATGGTGATGTTAACAGTGAGACTGATGGGGATATTAACAGTGAGACTGATGGTGATATTAACAGTGAGATTGATAGTGATGTTAACAGTGAGACTGATGGGGATATTAACAGTGAGACTGATGGTGATGTTAACAGTGAGACTGATGGTGATGTTAACAATGAGATTGATGGGGATATTGACAGTGAGACTGATGGTGATATTAACAGTGAGACTGACGGTGATGTTAACAGTGAGACTGATGGTGATATTAACAGTGAGACTGATGGTGATGTTAACAATGAGACTGATGGGGATATTAACAGTGAGAATGATGGTGATATTAACTGTAAGACTGATGGTGAAGTTAACTGTAAGTGTAATGATTGATTGTCAGACCAAACCTTACAGCCCAGAATTATGCCGTATATAGCAGCAAGTACATTACAGACATCGTGGTACCACCACATTCCGGGTTGACACACCTCAGGTCGACCCATGTGACTTGACCTCGCCCGCTAATGACGTGAGTCAGGTGACCTACAGCCGCACCTAGCCAAGACACCTGGCCGGGACCACACCTGCAGCAGCTATCCAGATCAAACCAGTTTAGTGCTAATTGGTTAGAGGTCAGAAGCCGGCTGTGCCGACCCCATATAAAGGCCCTGCAGTCCCGTCCACGGGCATTACCATTACGATTGTAGTACCATTATCATCCTGGTTGCTGTCATATCTCTCCCGTTCGGGTCGTCACTCGGTTCACTAAGCAGAGTCACACACGTCCCCTCCCCAGGTCGGGAGGGAGACCTCCCGACCAGACCACGGCATCGCCAGCTAAGCAGATTCTCCCATAGGAGGCAGCCCAGCCAGCACTCACTGGGCCTACGTCAGGGTACACGTGAGTCTTTGTCAGAACGTCCTAGGGTGAGTTACCTACAGTGGGAAGTGTATTCATTCAGGTGTGTCCGAGAGTCAGTGTCAAGTAACGTGAAGCATAATGTGTTAGTGCCCCGATATACAAGTGATATTAATGTGTTCATGTCATTGAGTGAAGTAATAAATAGTTGTATCAAAGAGGTGTTTAACAAGTTGTCCCTTTAAGAAGTGATGTATGTGTATTGACATACGAGATAGGATAAGCGTAGTGACGCTGTGCAAATAACATCCAGGCCACGCTACCAAGTTTCCTATCTTTACATTCCTACTCTCTATACTTCCTCCTATTTATGTTATGCTTCCTCTCATTGTGTTCTGTCTCATTATATTGGTGGCAGCGAACTATGAAGTTAACCCATGCCCTCCCCCGGTAGCCATAACACCTGGCTCGTTAGTTCAAAAGTGCGTGAAAAGAAGTTCCTGCGTAGTAGGGTGAAAAGTGTCCTAGTGTGTCTCTGTTACAGCTCAAGTGAATGTCTCTCGTCGTGGTATGAAAGAATTTTTAATAGAAATATGTTCAGTGCTTAACGTAATTTCTCAGTGTCCCCCGCGATCTGTGACATTCTCAGTAGCCCAAGTGCAGTTTGATTGTTGGTCAGTGTTAAATGTAGCCAGTGTGTTTCAGTGATGAAAGCCGTGTCTGTACTAACTGTTATAACTTAACATATCTTTAACCTACATCCTTCCCCCTGTCCTAATCCTTACCTCAACCTTACCCTTCCGTCCCTGCCCTGCCCTGCAGCCCCGGCCTGGCCCGATCAACCACGCCTCGGCTCCTCCCCACTTCACCCGCCACGCCGCGCCTCGCCTCAGCCCCACCTCACCCACCTCGTGTGACCTGACCTCCTTTTGACCCGCTCCGCCTCGTTGCTTGTGACCGTGATATTAAGAACATAAGAACATAAGAATGGAGGAAACTGCAGCGGGCCTATTGGCCCATACTGGGCAGTCCCGTTTACACCCAACCCCTATTGCTCATATGAGCATCCAACCTATGTTTGAAGCAATTCAGCGTATTCGAGTTAATGATGATATTTGGTAACTTGTTCCATTCATCCACTACTCTGTTTCCAAACCAGTGTTTACCTATTTCACGCCTAAATCTAAATTTGTCCAATTTAAAACCATTGTTACGAGTTCGCTCCTGGTTGGATAATTTGAGTACCTTTGTAATGTCCCCTTTGTTTAGCCCTGCCTTCCATTTATACACCTCTATCAGGTCGCCCCTCGCTCTACGTCTCTCAAGGGAGTGCAAATTAAGATGCTTTAACCTGTCTCTATACTCAAGGTTCCTGATACCCGGGATTAGTCTTGTCATTCTCCTCTGAATTCTTTCCAAGGATTCTATATCCATTCTGTAATACGGTGACCAGAACTGGACTGCGTAATCCAGGTGTGGTCTCACAAGAGCAAGATACAGTTTTAGGATGACCTCGCTAGTCTTGTAACTAACACTCCTTTGTATGAACCCAAGTACTTTATTAGCCTTGTTACGAGCAAAAACACATTGTTTACTTGGCTTAAGGTTCCTACTTATCATTACTCCTAAATCTCTCTCGCAGTCGGATTTCTCTATGGCATCGTTGTTCATCTGGTATCTGGTTTCCCTGTTTACATTTCCTATACTGAGTACTTTACATTTGTCGATGTTGAATTTCATCTGCCATTTTTCAGACCATTCGAAAAATTTGTTTAGATCCTCCTGTAGTTTTGCCGAGTCCTCGTCAGATTTGATAACACGTCCTATTTTAGTATCATCAGCAAATTTACTTATGTTGCTGTCTATGCCGATATCTATGTCGTTTATGTATATAATAAACAATAATGGTCCAAGTACTGAGCCTTGGGGAACTCCACTTGTGACGTTGCTCCAATGGGACTTAGTGCCGTTAATGCTCACTCGCTGTTTCCTGTCCTGTAACCACGCCCTAATCCATTTAAGGATGTCACCTTTGATGCCATGAGCTTCTACCTTTCTAATTAGTCTTTCGTGGGGTACTCTGTCGAAGGCTTTGCTAAAGTCGAGATATACCACATCATAATTGTGCCCCTCGTCCACTGATTCGAAAACTGATGAAAAGAATGTTAATAGATTAGTTAGGCAAGAACGTCCGCTTGTGAAGCCATGCTGGGAATCATTGATCAATCTGTGCTTCTCCAGGTGATTTCGAATAGAGTTTGAAATGATTGCTTCCAGTAATTTGCCTACTATTGATGTTAGACTGATTGGGCGGTAGTTAGAGGATAGTGATCTATCCCCCTTCTTGAAGATCGGTATTACATTCGCTATCCTCCAGGATTCTGGTACTACACCTGTTTTTAAGGACATGTTAAACAACTTTGCTAAGGGCATACTAAGCTCTTCCTTACATTCCTTTAATACTCTGGCAAATATCTCATCGGGACCAGGTGACTTATTAGGCTTTAGTTTGTCTATTTGCTTACTAACATCGTTACTAGTCACTACTATCTCACTTAATTTGTTTTCTTCACTATCTCTGAATAGAGTCGGTGCCTCGGGTATCATGTTTAAATTTTCGGTGGTGAAAACTGTTGAAAAATATTTATTCAAATTATTGCTCATTTCTCCGTCGTTATCAGTGAGCTCGCCGGAGTCTGACCGTATTGGTCCAATCTTTTCTCGTGTTTTAGTTTGGTACATTTGGTAGAATCCTTTGGGGTTTGTCTTTGCCTCCCTTGCTATCCTTACCTCATTATTCCTCTTTGCTTTCCTTATCTCGGTTTTAACCCTACTCGCCAATACCCTATAATAGTCCCGGAGGTGAATTTCGCCACGATTTATCCTTCTACCTATAGCCTTCCTTTGGCCAATGATGTTCTTTAAATAATTATTTATCCATTTAGGGTCATTGTTGTTTGATCTGAGTTTTTTGTATGGTATGTTCTGCCTTTGTGCATTAAGTAACTCACTATTTAAATTGTCGTGGAACTCGGCAATCTCAGATCTCGTTATCAGGTCGGTGTCATCTGTCAGGTTCACGGCCAAGCGCGACACCCCCTCTCTCAGCTGCCTCTTTAAACTGTCAAAGTTTGCCCTTCTGAAATCTGGTACTTTAGTGGAATTTTCCTTACGTCTGCCCTGAAAATCTAACTGGAATCGAATTTCTTTGTGATCGCTGTTTGCAAGTTCGTTCCCTACCTCGACATTGCTAATGAGGTTTTCTCTGTTTGACAAAACTAAATCCAATATATTATTACCCCGTGTGGGTTCGGTTATATGTTGACTTAGGAAACAGTCCTGGATCGTCTCGAGAAAATCCTCTGATTCTGAGTTACCCGTAAGGTCGGTCCAATCTATTTGGCCAAGGTTAAAGTCGCCTACTATACAGACTTTGTTGTGTATGGAAGCCCTGCGCATTTCATCCCAGATAAGTCGCTCATTGACGCTATCAAGATTGGGGGGTCTATATATTACTCCTGTGATTAATTTTTCCCGACCGTCGCTTAATTCTATCCAAATTGTTTCTGTATTCCTCTCAGTTTTTATTTCCTTATTTATTTCACACTTCAGATTATCCCTAACATAGATTGCTACTCCGCCTCCTTTCCTGGTCTGCCTATCGGTATGGAACAGTTTGTAACCCGCAATTTGGTATTCGACTGGTAATTCACGTGTGTCTAGGTTGATCCATGTTTCAGTGAATGCAATTATATCGATTTCTTCGGTACATACCAAGGCCCTAATATCATCCATTTTGTTTCTCATACTTCTACTGTTCGCGTAATATACATTTAAGTTAGTCGTGTTCTGAGTCCTCCCCTTACCGCGTTTAGTTTTAAACTCCCTGTCTAATTTAGTTATGTCATCATTCCTAACACTATTTCCCTGTAATCTTTCGCCTTGTTTACCCGCTCCCACTGCAGTCTCCTCCACCCCCATGCCCCCTGCGATGAATGCAGAGCTTCACTCAGTGTATCTTTATGCTATTATGATTTGTGATGTACTCTTTGACGCGCAGTGACAAATGATATTCAGTGTAGTGCACAGAGCTTCACTCCCCGACCCAGACTGATGAGAACATTGTCGTGACGGAAATGATAGTTGCCAAACATTGACGTAACGTATAAGGTGAACATTTTTTTTTTTGCGAATACACTTCCAACTAATCCATCACCCCTTTAGGATTGTTTCTCTGTCAAATGTCACACACAGTACCACCCATGGCCAGCCGGACGTCAACCACAGTACATACGAGCAGAGAAGAACCAGCATGATGAAAGCAGCTTGATGAATGCAGCACGAAACCCACCACACACCACGTCACTTCTTTCAAGTCCTCCCTTGGTCTAGGATTAAGAAGATGTTATATTTTTCTACTAGGCAGTTAAGGAGTGTGGAATGAATCGCCACACAACGAACCCTGGTGAGCCCAGCCAGGGAGGGATTCACCACTGTGGAAGGTGTAAGACAGGACGGTCTTTGGTCTCGCCGACACTCACGTACGGAGGGCGAGCCCTGGTCCGCGGAACCTGCCTTACAAGTCATCTAAGGAGACGACAGCCCACACAGTGGACCGGCCTTCATCCCGGCCGGAGGGGGCCGACGGCAGATGAACAGAAAATCGTCTGGAATATGTTGAAAATAATGATGTTGCAGAGAAGAAATACAGATGGAGCAGAAAAATTCATCTGGAATATGAAAATGAAGATGTATAAAGAAACGCAGATGAGCAGAAAAATCGTCTGGAATATGAAAATGGAGAAATACAGATGGAGCAGAAAAATCGTCTGGAATATGAAAATGAAGATGTATAAAAGAACGCAGATGGGACAGAAAACTCGTCTGGAATAGTATAGAAACCAGGAGGAAGTGAGAAGAAGTCAGAAGGTGTGGAGAAACGACCTACAAGGTGCGGTATGTGAAGAAGACAGAAGATGTGCTGTGTGAAGAAAAAAGGCAAAAGACGTGCTATGTGAAGAAAGAAGACAGAAGATGTGCTGTCCTGACATCACAAGAAAGTCGATGATGAAGGACCAACCGACTACAGCTGCTGAGCTGCCGCCATCCCCTATTTTTCAGATACCAGCTGGATGGAAGACGTGAACTATGCCGGACCCAACTAATGTACTGATGTTGTTGATGTATAATAAAAAGATATCAATACCCTAATATGTGAAGTAGGAACATTTTTGTGTATTTTGAAGTATTTTCTGTTGATTTTTGTTGATGTTTACTACAAAGAATGTCTTTTTTTAGTCTCACTTGTTCTAATAGTTCATGAAACACGATGTTGTAGCCATATTACTGACTGAGATGAATTATTATTTTGACATGGGATGATAAGGAGATGTAACACCTGTTGTTGTTTTGATTTGCAAGTTGTCTCGGATACACATCTAGATATGAAGGATTTTTTTTTTTTTCATTCTATGTTCACTTGCTATGTTTCCTTTTTCTCCTGGCATAGAAGCTTTGATCTTGGCGGGAGGTATAGTGAGCTTTGTCAGATCAAACTAGCGCCAGTAGAAAAACATACACTTATGAGATTGTTGATTGTAAATGTTATCGCCCCAGGGATTATCTTTGACACCACACGTGACGTTGCTGTCTATATGTGGCATCAGTCTGTGATGAAGCTTTGGTCTTGGCGGGAGGTGTAATGATTGATTGTCAGACCAAACCTTACAGCCCAGAATTATGCCGTATATAGCAGCAAGTACATTACAGACATCGTGGTACCACCACATTCCGGGTTGACACACCTCAGGTCGACCCATGTGACTTGACCTCGCCCGCTAATGACGTGAGTCAGGTGACCTACAGCCGCACCTAGCCAAGACACCTGGCCGGGACCACACCTGCAGCAGCTATCCAGATCAAACCAGTTTAGTGCTAATTGGTTAGAGGTCAGAAGCCGGCTGTGCCGACCCCATATAAAGGCCCTGCAGTCCCGTCCACGGGCACTACCATTACGATTGTAGTACCATTATCATCCTGGTTGCTGTCATATCTCTCCCGTTCGGGTCGTCACTCGGTTCACTAAGCAGAGTCACACACGTCCCCTCCCCAGGTCGGGAGGGAGACCTCCCGACCAGACCACGGCATCGCCAGCTAAGCAGATTCTCCCATAGGAGGCAGCCCAGCCAGCACTCACTGGGCCTACGTCAGGGTACACGTGAGTCTTTGTCAGAACGTCCTAGGGTGAGTTACCTACAGTGGGAAGTGTATTCATTCAGGTGTGTCCGAGAGTCAGTGTCAAGTAACGTGAAGCATAATGTGTTAGTGCCCCGATATACAAGTGATATTAATGTGTTCATGTCATTGAGTGAAGTAATAAATAGTTGTATCAAAGAGGTGTTTAACAAGTTGTCCCTTTAAGAAGTGATGTATGTGTATTGACATACGAGATAGGATAAGCGTAGTGACGCTGTGCAAATAACATCCAGGCCACGCTACCAAGTTTCCTATCTTTACATTCCTACTCTCTATACTTCCTACTATATATATGTAATTCTCTTCTGATGAGATTTGTCTCATTATATAAGACTGATGGTGTTATTAACTGTAAGAGTGATGGGGATATTAACAGTGAGACTGATGGTGATGTTAACAGTGAGACTGGTGGGGATATTAACAGTGAGACTGATGGGGATATTAACAGTGAGACTGATGGTGATGTTAACAGTGAGAATGATGGTGATGTTAACAGTGAGACTGATGGTGACGTTAACAGTGAGACTGGTGGGGATATTAACAGTGAGACTGATGGTGATGTTAACAGTAAGATTGATAGTGATATTAACAGTGAGGCTGATGGTGATGTTAACTGTATGACTGATGAGGATATTAACAGTGAGACTCATGGTGATATTAACAGGGAGACTGATGGTGATATTAACAGTGAGACTGATGGTGATATTAACTGTAAGACTGATGGTGATGTTAATAGTGAGACTGATGGTGATGTTATCAATGAGACTGATGGTGATGTTAACAGTGAAATTGATGGTGATGTTTAACAGTGAAACTGATGGTGATGTTAGCAGTGAGATTGATGGTGATGTTATCTGTGAGACCTGAAGTGAAAGCCCAAAATCTCTTATAGTTTACCGGAAATTGTTGGTATCTCGTCTAAATTATGTTCTATTTTCGTCATCAAAACTGAATTATCTATCAATCTTAACAGTCTTAACGGTCTGGGTGAGAGGTTGGCTGAAGATAATTGTGTCATGTACCATAAAAGATCATCTAAATTGCAAAATGTTAACCCAATTGATCTATGATTGCTCTAGTTCTTTATATTTATGCGGAGAGTTAATGCTTTACGGGACTAGTATGTCAGTTATTTCTGGAGTAATGTTTTATTGGATTTAAACTGCCTCTCTTCTGTAAAGCCGTCTATTAATTGTCTAAATATTTAACTTTTTAAAATCTGGTTCCGGCCTGCGAGCACACTCTTGTTAGGCGAGTGCCCCCTCAGGAGGTCTAGCCGGACTGTTTACCTCAAATAAATCACTTGATAAAGTTGATCTCTTGAGAAAATTACTGGTTAGCTATTGGGCCTTTCGGCTATAAGCCACTAGTTATCGACGATTAAACAATCATAAGCATTCAATTGGTCGTCTCGAAGAACCAGCCTCGTAAGTTCTAACTACCAGACGTCGAGGAAATTTCGGATTAAGTTATATAGATGCGAGCCCTCGTTGGTAATTTACATGATTTTTCACCATCAGCCTCGAGCAACCGGGGTATTGTGTCGTTACCGATTCATTATCATTCCTTCTGCCCCGGCCCAGTGACAGTTGAAACGGAGAGTTTTTGCTAATCTCCTGCAGTATGGCCTCACCACCATTCAATGTGGCTCCCCTTTACAACCCTCAACTAATAATTTTGTTTTGTCGGTATAACCAGGCCTAATTGTAAAGGGTAACAATTGTAACATTAACTGCCTATTTTCCTTGGCCAACAACTTATATAAAATCATTATCTAAATTATATATATGTTAA